>CM021100.1:75760564-75952264 GCA_007115665.2 Sequoiadendron giganteum
AAAAAATCAAAACATTTCAAAATCCAAAAAAAAATCATAAAATCCTCAAAATCAAAAAACATCAAAAAAATTCAAAACTCCCTAAAAAAAATAAAAAATTATTAGAAACATTTCAAAATCCAAAAACCTGGTCCTATACCTAACTATAGACAGGTAATGAAAGAAATAATTAAATAAATAATGATTTATTTAATTATTGAAGAAAGGTATTAGTGACGCAATTAATTTATTTTAATTGATCGGGATAGAATAGAGATTAGAAAGTGAATTAATTAAATAATTAAAAAATTATTTAATTAATAAAAGAATATGATTAGGAATAAATTATTTAATTATTAGAGGATGTCGACTAAGGAAAAATGTTACTCGTAGACTTAGGACATTTTTCAATGTCTACATTTTGCCCCTCTTTGACATAATGCAGTTCATCGCGTTGTGCCAAAGAAATTTAATTTTGAAATATGCCCTAGTGTAAATAGAAAGGGGAAGGATGACCAGGAGGTTTGTGGTATTTATTTTCCACTTGTCCTCCTATTTCGAATAAATTATTTATCCCTCCATTTTGGTCAAAGATCCCCTGTCATTACCTACATGTTTATCATAGTTGTCAACGTCATATCTTTTCCATGCATGGCATGTTCTAGTTGCATCAATTTTCAACCGTTGATCTTGGCATATTTCTAGAAACTCAATCTTGGCCATCCATTTCATAACCTCCCTCTCATGAATCCTCATCCGTTGATCTTAGAATCTTTCTAGAAGATCAATCTCATCCGTCTGTTTGAATGGTTGTCTATAAAAGCAACCTTTTTCCTCCATTTTTGATTGAACAACCATTATCTCCAACTTTCTTCCTTACTATTTGCACAACTTCAACAACAAATCTGAGTGCAATATTGACATAAGGAGAAATAGGAGAGACAAGGGAAGTGAAACAACTTCAAACGGGAGTATTTGATTTGAATGCTTTTAGCTTATTATTCTCCATTTATTTGTATTATTTCGTTTAGATTATGATTTTAGCTTAGATTTGTGTTGGTTGTCACTTAGTCTATGCTATTTTATTTTTCCCATCTTACATTGGTGAACTCAACGCAAATCTTACAATTTTGTAGAAAAAATCGTTTGTTTTTTTGTTCGTTTTTGTTTGTTTGTAGGTTACAACCAAGAATTCATACAAAATCCTGTCATATTCTTTTGAGCACAGAAAATGGGCACATAAAATCTTAAAAAATGATTATCTGAGTTTTGTAGGCCTTACTTTTAGCTTTCTGAAAATTCAAACGGTTTAAAATTTCATTAAGATCTGACAAAATTATGGTCATTTTAGTATTTGTTGTTTTTTAAATTTAGTTGTTAAAACCCATGTTTTCCTTTGCCTATAACAAAATTTTCATGGAGAATCTTGAAAAAATATTTTTTGTGTTTTGAAGGCTTGAGTTTCATCTTTTGATGGATTCAAACGATTTAAAATTTTGTTAAGTTTTGGGAAAGTTATTGTTGTTTTAGTTTTTTTGTTTCTAATCTTTTGTTTTCAGCATGTGGCACAACTTGGAGGGAGTTCTAAAAAACTATTTCTTTTCAAACATAATCATTTGTTTCCCTATCATTTCATTTACTTAGCTTTTTTTTTCCATTATCTCAATTTGTCTTGCAAACAATAACAAATTGCATATTTCATTCATGGGCTTAAAATGAACAAAAAATTGCATTTTTCATTCATGGGTTTAAAATGAATAACAAATTTCATATTCCATTCATGGGTTTTAAAATTAACATGCATTGTCACTCATGAAGGCTAAAATTTACTACAAACTTGCATCACAATTCATATGGTTTAAAATAAGCATGCATTTCAATCATGAAGGCTTTAAAATGAACAACAAAATGCATTCTTACACTCATGGGTATTAAAATGATCTTGCATCAAAACGTCATTGGCATAAAATGAATCCAAGTGTCTTCAAATCATAAGCAAAATTTTAAAATTTACAACTGTTTTTCTTACATAGATTAAATTAGAGGGTAAATGAACAGCATGTCTTAGTTTTTGAGAGTGGTAGGTATTATGCTCACACCTTGTGCAAACTCGGTGATCAAAAAACCAGACCCATTTATTTTTGTGTTCACCCATTAGATGGGCCTATCTTGGTGGGAAAAATTACTCACCCCAAGGGACAACCCTAAGTGGTAATAGGATAAAGCCAAGTCCTTTTGAACCGCTATAGAAATTTGTGATTGCAAGGAAAGTTTGCAATCAATGGGATGTGGTGTGTGATAGCCCTCCCCCAGTATCTTTATGATATGTAACCCTTTGTTCTAAGGGTAGGGAGACCTCTTGAGGGATTTTATCATAGTGCCCCTTGAACTGGTTGCCCTTACTAGACACCTCTTGTTTGTAGTTGCCAAAAACCTTTTCTATTCATTGTTGCAGCAACAGTCATTGCCAAGGCATCCAAATTCTCGTAATTCTTAGTAGAGGTGAAGAGTTTTTTATAGGAGATTTATGAGGGCTCGAAGCTTGGTTGACCCGAGAAGTGATTGCAATGTAAGGGGGAGCCTTTGTGGCCAAGATTTTAAGTCACCCGCTAAGAACAACTACGGTTGGAGTAAAATATGTGTGGGATCCAGTGAATATAGTCCTTGCCAACCTTAGGATTGTGCTTGTCTTCTTTAAAAAATCAAATATTTTTACATCAAACCAGTCCTCAAACAAAGTGCTTGATACTGTCTGTTGTGTTTGCCAAGAAAAATTTCATCAAAATCAGTCAAAAATCCACTTAAAACCAGTCCCAAACATCAAATTTTCAAAATAACTCTTTGTGAACCATAACTTCTTGAATCAAAACCACAAAAGACTAATCACCAAAGTTTCAAAAATCATGGTCCAAAACTGATCCAACTCATCTTGATTGTGATCTTGATTTCCAAACTAGAGACCTACAAGTTTTGCCAGCCCATTCCAAACATCCCCATTAGGAAAACATTGCATCATAGGTTGCATCCCTTCATTCCTTGCATTACACAATTTGGACTTTCACCCTTAGGTTGCATTTAGGCCTTCAAATTTTGAACATAGGGAGACCTTTGAACTTTTGGAAATTCTAGGTTACACATTCTATTTGTCATTGTCATTGTCTTGTCATTTGTCACTTTGTCAAGATTGATCTTGGTCTTGTGTCCTAGTCTTGGTTGATCTCTTAATGTCAATGACATTTGTAATTTTTTTCCTTGGGTTCTCATTAGCTTGATTGCCACCCTTAGTTTAAAATTCCTTCACATTACTCTCATTTAGACTCATATTGCCTACATTGCACTTTGCATCCTTATACTCCAAAAATCACTAAAAAATAGCATAATTTCATATCCATTTTGCAATGGCACCTTGCATTGTCATCCAAAGGTCACAATTTTTGTATTTTCCTCACTAAGTTTTTCTTATCCATCCTAATCCAAATCCACCACCATGTCTTTGCTTCACTTTGATATGCTTGCTAGTAAAGTTGAATACCAATTGATCCACAATGGTCAAGCCCAACAAGCCATAGACATCAAAAGACAATTCACCAAATCCAAATACCAATCAACCACAACCCATAGTCAACTACCCATCTATTCCTCTTATCAACAACCCATAAACTCTAGTCTTCCATCCATCTACCCTCATTATCAAGAGTCCCTTAGCACAATCCATGTCATTGATTCACATCAAATGTTCATTAATCATCCTTATCCTAACCTTGACAAGGGAAACCAACCCTCCACTAGTCCACTCCAATCCTTCACATCCTATCATAATCCATCCAATAGTCCATTCCAATCCTCCACATCTTATCATAATCCATTATCCACTAACCTATTTCCATCCACTCCATCCCAAGCTACAATACCATCCAATAAAATCACATTAATTAATGCTCTCCAAGGACAACTAGCAAAGGAACTCGTTCAACTCCTAAATGAAAACAAACTTAAGAAATCCAATCACATTGTTGATCCTACACCATCCAACCATTTATCACCATCATGTCCTCCATTTCCTACCAATACTGAAAAAGATATTTCTATTGAAGCTCCATTATTGCCATGTCAAAATCTTGGGTTTATCAAAGAAAATCATATCCTTGTCCAAAATCAAATTCCATTGCCTAAACTTGAGGATACATGTAAAAAAGGAAGTCCAAAGTATGACATCATAACTTCACCTTCATATCAAGATCGAAGCAGTCCATCTCATGACCCCATCCTTAAGTCCATCCAAGAAGTCCTTCTAGATGATCATGGAATCCAAAATACACCTATCCTTGTTCAAGAGTCTATTCACAACCATGTCCAAGATACACCTACTTTTACCAAGATCCTACCATTGAACAAGAAACCCAAAATGATCCTCTCATCGACCTTTATACCATCCATGCTCAAACTTTCGAACTTGGTCCTATCCAAACTCCAAACAACTCCATTTCCCAAAATGAGACACTTGACTCCTTTGGACACATAGATAATCAAATGAATGATATGGATAACATCAAAGAAAAGCATGTAAAGGAAGCTATTATTGATCAAGTCAAAGAAGAACGTAAATAAGCTACTATTGATCAAGTCAAATAAGAACATAAAAAGGCTACTTTGGATCAAGAAGAACATAAAAAGGCTAATATGGACCAAGAATAACATAGAGAGGCTACCATTGATCATGTCAAACAAGAAGAACATAAAAAGGCTACTATGGACCAAGAATAATGTAGAGAAGCTACCATTGATCATGCCAAAGAAGAAGACACAAAAACTACCATGGACATCCCAAATGATCAAGAAGAAACAAGCATGATGAATGTTAAAGCTGAAACATCCTATCAATTAGGATCATCCACCTTTGTCAAGTAGGCTTTCTTGCAGATGAGAAAATTTTGAGTAATGGTTTCCAATTAAATAATGATGGGTTTGCATCTTGCTTTCCAAGTAAAAAACACCCCATCGCAAACAAAATTTGTGAGAGCATGCGGTATCAAGGAAAAGGACTAGGCCTACGTGAGAAAGGCATTATAGAACCAGTAAAATTTTATGCAAATCCCAGACATCAAGGTCTTGGTTATTCTTCAATCAGAGAATCAAATGATGTTAGTGGTACCTCCTCGATATTGGGGGAAACTTTATCTGATACAAACATCAAAATGGGGGCCATGATTAGTCCTTGTCATAAGGTTGTTGCCAACACTCCTTCCATCCACACCATAAAACATCATTCCAACATGAATAATTCTTCTATTTGGAACCAACAAAAAATATATATATTATAGATCCAAAGTTCAAGATCAAATTTCAAAGGCCATTAAATCAAACAAAAATACAAGTGGACAAATGAAGTTAAAATGGATCCCAAAGAAAAATGGATCAAGCAAAGAAAATATTCCAAATCCAAAACTCAATCAAAATATGGATCCACAAGAAAAGAGAACTCCCACATATAGTAAATGTCCACCTCTTTTAAAATGGTCATCAATAAAGGCATATAAAAATGTTTCTTCTGAACACTATCTCAGTCAAAATTCTAAACTCCATCATCCACCATCCCAAGTTTGGAAAATAGAAAACTGCTACATCCAAACATTCAAATAATCCCTCCATCGCTACCATCATCCATCATTCCAAAACTCATACCTCACAAATTCATCACATCTTGGAAGCAACTCTTTATCATAAGGACTCAAATGGAACTCTATCACGATGTGCGTATTTCGATAAGGCCAAACCTAGTATCAGAGAGGATCACAATGACATCAATCAGTTGTACGCAAGTGTTATGATCCTAACAAGACTTCTACTCCATAAAGGTCACTATTGGCATATCATGACACCAGTATCTGCATCAACACCATCAAAGGATTCAGAATAATCAGCAATCATACATAACATCAAGTTGATACAAAAAAAAAAGTCAAAAGAAAAAAGTAAAGAGAAAAAAATCGTCCAATAGTGAAAACCATTTTTCTGGCACTTTGGATAAGTACCATAATGAAAACCTAGCAAACAAGCATCATGTATAAAAGAGAAATTATATATGTGTACCATTACACTTAGGGGAAAGTTGTCTCATCTCCCATGTCTTTCTCATGACATTTCCATCTATCCATCCAATCCATATTATTTCCATTCGTTTTCCCACCTACCTTGATCTTGATAAGAAATGGGGTACAAACATAAATCATGCTTTGGGAAAACTCTTGACATGTCTATCCTTTGGTCATACACTACCCATGAAATATCATGTCATTGGCTTCATAGAATTTATCCAAACCCATATCTTGGAGAAAATAAATTATTCCTATGCGACATAGTCCTTGGAGATCATATGCTCATTCTTCCATCCAATAATCCTCATGTCTCTTATCCTTTGCGAAAATAAATCCATTATCCCTCCATAACTATTGCTAGCCTTAGTTTTCTCTTTTCATTGGTCTAAGGATTATAATCCACTTATCCAAGTTCCCTCCATAATCCCATATAGTCCTAAGGTTAGTCATTTCAAATGCAGCAAGCCTAATCCATACAATCTTGTTATGCACTCTAGCGCATCATCCAAAATATTCATTGGCTTTGTTCCTAGCCTTGTTGCAAACCTTGATCCTTTAGTTACATTATAATCCACAAGATAAGTCTTTCCCAATCCTCATGTTATTTCAGGATGTTTCCTTCCCATATCAAACAATTTTGTTGTCATCATCATCACCTATCCATTGGATTTCAGCTTGACTAGGGGCAAGATCATGTTTATCCTTGGATCATTGTGCATGCCTGCCTGGTTGATTGTGGGTATCTTTCACATGCATTTTTCATGATCCCTATAGTTATCATCCATAATAACACTTTATCATCCTTCCCATGGCTTGAATACCATCGACATTTAGCATCCTTTGCTTTCATATCCACCTTATCTATTTTGTTAGATTGATCGAACTACGTTGCCTCTACACATTTGCTACATAGGTAAGGCTCATCTTAAATGAGCCCCTGAGGCATTAGGTCAGTCCCTTTAGGTTGTCCAAATAAAATCTTGACTTAGTATTTTGTTGAATAAAACAAAGTCAAGTCATGTTGAACTACGAGGTCTCTATGAACTACTACATAGGCAAGGCCATCTGTCAATAATCCCCTGAGGCCCCCTAGGTCAAGTCCTTTAGGGTTCATCAAGTTGGGTCATTTCCTTGGTCTAGAAGCAATCATCATTCAATCACAAAACAACAAACAAATGAAATCTTTCATCAATCGATTATCTTATCATCCATCAACCTAGTCATTTAACTGGAATGGGGCATTATGTCATTTGCCTCATTCAGTCTTATCTCTTGTCTCTTATCAGGATGTGTCCTTCCTAAGATTATATTTTGTCAATTTGGTCATTTACCTTACGTAGGATATGTTTTTCTTGCGGATAGGTGTCTCATCAACACTTATCATTTGGTCAACTTTATCAGATGTGTCCTTCATGCAGTTGGGTATCGTCACATCGCTTGGTCATATTCATCAATCTTTGTCAAACAAATGATCAGTCTTTGTCAACCTAGTGATCAAATAAATGTCATCTTTTGTCAATTTGTTAATCAATATTTGTCAATCTATCGATCGAATCAATTTGTCATCTTTATCAATCAACTTTGTCACACCAATCAATCTTATCGACTTGCTCAATCAATCTTTCCTTCATCAGGATGTGTCCTTCCTAAGGCTAGGCATGTTCAATCAAATCACTTTATCAATCCTTATAAACCTATCAATCAACTCATTCATCTTGGTCAACCTAATCAACCAATCAAACAATCATCATTATCACTGGAAAACACTATCTTGGCAAACACTTTGTTATTCTGGATTTTCTTATCTTTTCGATTGGTTTTGGATCATGTTACTAGTCTCCTCAAGGATTTCCTATCAATGGATTTAGATGGTTGATGATGGATCATGGCCTCTTTTCTTTGTTTGTTGCATGCGGTTTGTCTTGGCAAAAAGAATGGGGCAATTGGGTCCCTAGTATGAGTTGGGGCATTCATTGTCTTTTTGACTATTTGTCTCTCCCAAATGGTCACCTTCACACCTTGGTTTATGTCATACCATGGTTTTTTTGGTCCATTTGTGACATTTTTGATGCCTAATGATGATAAATATAAAAATGTAAGCATGAAATTTGGTTCCCTTATCATTTCTTGTCTATCTTCTTTCTCCTTTTCACGCTAACATTTCTTCTATCCTTCATCATCTAGTCTTATCTTCCTTTTCAAGATCACATTCATGTTCTTTGAACCCGCCTATCCTCTCGAGGGGGCATACCACAAACCTCTTGGTCATCCTTCCCCTTCTCTTTATACTGGGGCATATTTTAGAATTAAATTTCTTTGACACAACACGATGAACTACATTATGTCAAAGAGAGGAAAAATAATAAGGAGAAATAGAAGAGACAAGGGAAGTGAAGCAACTTCAAAGGGGATTATTTGATTTGAATTATTTTAGCTTATTATTCTCCATTTGTTTATGTCATAGGATTAGACTCACCAAATTCATGCAAAAGTGAAAACCACTATTCAATCAAATTTGCTTATTTTTTGGATTTGTATCTATCATTTCCTACATGTTTATCATAGACGTCGACGTTAATGAAGGCTTTTAGAAACTACTCAAAATATAAAATATTAGAAAAATAGTAACAAAAAAAAATTCATTCAAAAGTGAAAACCACTTCGGTGGCGCTTTGGATAAGTACCATGGTGAAAACCTAGCAAACAGGCGACATGTGTAGCCAGTCTTTGCTCCTTTGTCTACTATAACTTCATCTGGTCTTTCGACCATTCACACTCATTCCTCATCCATAATAAAGCTTTGTCATCCTTCGCATGGCCTAAAGACCACTGACATTTAGCATCCTTCACTTGCATATCCACCCATCGCATTCGTCGCTTCCCCTCGTACATATTAAACTAGTCCTATACTTGATTGGGGGAAATTCCTTGACTTAAATCTTCATGGGAAATAATACATGGTATCAAAACCTTAAAACCTTCAAAATCCATAAAATTAAAAAAAAATCGCAACATTTCAAAATCCCAAAAAAATCAAAACATTTCAAAATCCAAAAAAATCAAAACATTTCAAAATCCAAAAAAAAATCAAAACATTTCAATAATCCAAAAAATCAAAACATTTCAAAATCCAAAAACATCAAAAAAATCAAAAAAAATCAAAACTCCCTAAAAAAATAAATAAAAATAATAATAATAATATTTTCTAATTATTTAATCAGATTTGTTTATGTCATAGGAGTAGATTCACCAAATTCACTCAATTCAAAGGCAGCAAGATTACCAATTAGCATATCTCTTGTCACATTTGTTACTGTCCTGAGCTCTTCAATAGCATGAGCTTTCGTTTTCTAAGTGTAAGATGAGAAAAATCAAATAGCATAGACTAAGTGATAGCCAACACAAATCTAAGCTAAAATCCCAATCTAAACAAGAGAATACAAACAAATGGAGAATAATAAGATAAAAGAATTCAAATCAAATACTCCCCTTTGAAGTTGTTTCACTTCCCTTGTCTCTCCTATTTCTCCTTATGCCAATATTGCCCCTCAGATTTGTTGTTGAAGTTGTGCAAATAATAAGCAAAAAAGTTGGAGCTAATGGTTGTTCAATCAAAAATGGAGGAGAAAGGTTGCTTTTATAGACAACCATTCGAACAGACGGATGAGATTGATCTTCTAGAAATACTATAAGATCAGCGGATAAGGATTCGTGAGAGGGAGGTTATGAAATGGGTGGTCAAGATCGAGTTTCTAGAAAGATGCCAAGATCAATAGTTGAAAATTGATGCAACCAGAATATGCCATGCATTGAAAAGATATGACGACGACGACTATGAGACATGTAGGCAATGACAGACATGCAAGCTATGACATGAAATAATCACAGGGGATCTTTGACCAAAATGGAAGGATAAATAATTTATTTTAAATTATTTATTCGAAAAAGGAGGAGAAGGACAAGTGGCAAATAAATTATTTATTTGGAGGAAATGAAAAAGGAGATTTAATTAAATTCATAAATTTAATTCGAGGAGGAGATAGAAATTAAATATGGATAATTGGTTTGGATCAATTATTTAAAAGAGAAGAATGACACATAATTAAATAATTTCGTCAATTATTTAATTATAGAAGAATAAAAGGTCAAATAATTATTATTATCTAACTATAGACATGTGATGAAAGAAATAATTAAATAAATAATGATTTATTTAGTTATTGAAGAAAGGAGGTATTAGTGACACAATTAATTTATTTTAATTGATTAGGAAAGAATAGAGATTAGAAAGTGGATTAATTAAATAATTAAAAAAAAATTTAATTAATAAAATAATATGATTAGGAATAATTAAATAATTAAAATTATTTAATTATTAGAGGATGTCGACTAAGGAAAAATGTTGCTCACGGACTCAGGACATTTTTCAATGTCTACAATAAGAAGTAGGCAATGATCTGAGAACTTTAGCTACAATCTCTTCTTCATCCAAGATTCCATCGGTACATCTAATACCCATCACTAGTTCATTTACTTTTTGCATGCAAGAAATAATGTTTTCATCTTCGCTCATTTTCAAGTTTTCCCACTTGCCTTTCAGACTTTACAACTTAGCAACTTTCACTTGTGCATCTCCTTCATGCAATGTTTCCAGCTTCTTCCAGATCTCATATGTTGTTTTCAGACCCATCACATTTTTCATCTCTGAATCAGTCAGAGCACTCAATAATGCTTTTATAGCCCTGATATTTGTTTTAGCTTCTTTGATCTCATCAGGAGTAGAGGGACCATCCTGAGGAATAACATATCTATTCTTTGTAATCTTCCAAAAGGGGTCACCAATGCACTTCAAATGACACTCCATTCTAGCCTTCCATAGAGAGTAGTTTGGTCCATCGAATCTAGGACTATCCTTCTTGTATGATGCCATCTCGGATCACCTCAAGCTATTAAACTTCTTCAGAGGAACCTACTCCGATACCAATTATTGGCAAAAAAAGGATAGATAACTAAGAGGGGGGGTGAATCAGTTGTCACATAGTTTAAAACTTTTTAACCTTATTAACCTTTAATCTCAGATCTGATAAATAACAACGAAAGTATAAATCAGCAACACATTAGAAGCACACATAACACCAAGATTTTTGAGTGGAAACCCTGTTAGGGGAAAAAACCATGATGGAGGTTGATCCACAATTTATACCCTGTTTAAACCTAGTGCTCACTGCTTAGAGAAGACACACTGTCTTACATAAAGCTTTCAGATTAAATCCATCTGAAGAGGTTGAACTAAGAAATTAGCTTCTTCAAAAGCCTGATGACAGTTTTGGTTAGGCACAAAAACACTTCTTCAGACTTCACTCAAACTTCTTCACACTCTTCTCTACAATTGAATGATCTGATCTTTATTCACACATTTCAAATACACACTTCTCACACATACATCATGCACACTTTAAAATGAAGAAACAATCATTCTTATATATTCGCTTCATGGAATTACATCAACAATTTTTTCAGCCAAAAATAAAGGAATAAGTGAATTAACAACTGTCAGCCCAATTCATGAACAAATCTCAATGCGCACCAACCAAAGTCAGTCAAAACATAATGAAGACCTAAAACAACATCCTTGAACATGTCAATCATTCAAAAATTAATCCACGAGGATCCGAAACACGCTACAACCACCATGTCGACCAAGAACATGAAAACTCGAACACACAAGGGAAAAATCTTTGATCACGATCACACCAATCAATGCAAACATGCAACAAGGATAGAGAATGATCTAGAAACATCAATGAACATCACAAGAGCATACGCAACAACTAGAATTACCAGAATCATGTTCTCTTCTTCCAAAAACACCAACTACAGTAACAAAATACATGTAGGAACATAGAAACCCACAACTTGCTCCACTCTTGATGCGCACCTCTGAAAATTCTAGAGTATAAAATAGATAGGCTCAGAAACAAACCCTTTAAAGTGAACTTCTGAATACCATGATAGTAAACTTTCCACCACACTGAACTTCACAGCTTCACAGATAGCCTTCAACATATTTATTATAATTTTCTCAATATCCTCAACATATACAGCCTTCAAAACACCAATGCTAATAGTGTTGACATCAATGACAACCACATATCAGCAACACAACCACAACATCCAAAAATAGGACCCTTAGGCTTCATTTTTCAAGTAGTTCTTTCATGTTTTGGAGTTGTATAAGAAAATCATAGAGCATTCTAACACAATTTTCTTAGTCACTGCATTGAGAAACACACTTTGTAACACATTTTTCAAATCAAAGACTACTCCATTATTTTTATTGATATCTCTAGCCCAAGAAAAAAACCTAATATTAGACCTAAAACAAGCCCTGATAGAAAAAAAAAAAAAAAAAAACATGTTAACTTCTCATTATCTTGGTAACCCACAGATAATAAAATAGAAATGTATTTTCCAAGTTGAAACCTAATTACTTCAAGGTTTATGCCCAATAGATCTCTCATTACACAAATATCATGAAAAGGAAAGAAGATAAGAAAAGTTTTAAATATAAATACTATTTAAGTCTCGTATCTATTATAAGAACACCATTTCTCAATAAAATTTTAGTATTTTTCCTTCTTAATAGCTATTTCATTATGTGCAAATGAATGATTGATTGTGTTTTTCTATGTTTTATGTTTAAACCTCAAAAGCATTGTCTCATTTCTAGCTCTTTTAGGTAGAAATTAATTAACAAAAATAAATAAATAAACTACCAATTGAGAGAAATCAATGAACAAAAAAAATTAAATAAACTACCAATTGATAAAAATCAATGAATAAATATAACTAAATATAATGATTATGCAATTAATAAATAGTGTATCAATATACTACCAGTTGAAAAAAATAAGTGAACAAAAACAATTAAATAAACTACCAAATTGATCAAAATGATTATTAAAATTTATGACTAAATACACTACCAATGGACGAAAATCAATGAATAAAAATGATTAAATAAGTGACCAGTTAACAACAATCAATGACTATTTACTAATGACTAAATATATCAGTGAATAAAAATGACTAAATAAGTGACCAGTTTACAACAATCAATAACTAAATTAACGACTAAATATACTACCAAATCAATCAATCAAAACAACCAATAAATGACTAAAAATGGTTTAGTCATCAATTCGGTCACATTATAAATGACTAGGAATAAACTAACAATGGTCACATTACCATGTTTAGTCATTTATAAGCAATTTGTAATGTCAAAAAATGTCATCGTGTACATTTTCACACTTAAATTCAAAATATTTAATATTGAAATGAACTTAAGGTTGCCCTAATCTAGTGTTGTGATGTGTTTTACACATCCACATTAGGTTTTGGGCCCTTTTAAAGCTAAATAAACCTAAATTTTCCTTAATTTAGTGTTGTAAAGTGTATTTATTCACACCTTCAAATTAAATTTAGGAGGCTTGTAAATTAAATGGAACTAATCTAGTGTTGTAATGTGTTGAACACTTTCACATTGGATTTGGGGCCCTTTTTAGTTGAATAGACCCAGTTTTTCCTTAATTTAGTGTTATAAACTGTATTTACATACACTTTCACATTGAATTTTGAGCCCTCTTGTATTTATGACCTTAATATCATCATTAATAGGCCCCTAAGACCCTATATTGTGCATCCCAAGGCATATTTCAATCAAAATCCTCACAAGATCAACATTGTTGTGCATTTTTCGCACACACGCCCCACCTGAGGTGGGGACTCTCTTTTCTTTCTTTGTTTTCTTGTCATTGTTGTAGGGTCTTGACTTTATCCCCTTAAAGGATAAGTCTCTCGTTCTTGGTTTTGTTTCACCTGTGTGCTTAATCGATAAATTTGCATTTGGGATGCCCTTTTGCATTGATTGAATGGTGGCTTTTCTCTTTGGAAATGGATATGCCCTTGAAATTTTAGATTTGGGAGACAAATTGACTAATTATGGGCTAGGTTTAGTAATTCTGAGGTACCTCGGATTACCCAAAATTTAATCTGGCTAGGTAATCCGAGCTACCTCAGATTACTTGAGTTCGAGCCCTCATCAGATTTTTGAGTCTCTGAAGATATGCTTGTGAGAATTTATTACTTGCATTAATGGGTTTAAAAGGTTAACTTGGGAATATAATGAGGATCAAAGGGTCATTTAGTCATTTTTCATTTGCATGAGTTTGAAACTAAAGAAGGTCTCCATTTTCTTTCCTTCGTTCGAGCTCTAGAGTTGGATTTTTTTCTCTAGGCGATCGTGCTAGGGGTCAATTGCTCATTGTTGGTCTATTGTCACACCCTTCCTCCCCATGCACCGATTCAAGGTATGATATTTGGTTGCCCTCGAGGATTCTTGTTTTACTTTGCATCTTCTCTTGTGGATTCATGTGGTGTGGATTGGCCATCAGATTCAAGGAGGGTTTGAACTTTGTTCCTTGCTCGGTAGCTTAGGGTTTTTGTTCTTAAAGCTTGTGTGCCAGTGGATTTAGGGTAGGCTTTGTTTCAAGTTGGAAGAATGAGTCATTTCATTGAAACCCTTGATGCTTGTTGATTGCTTTGTGTTTGATTTGGTGGCATTTCTTTGTTGTGGGAGGTTTATTAGAAACCCTAGGTTCAGTGATCACAAATTTGATGAATGTCATGATGACCTTTGAAATAATTGTTTGAATCCTTGTGTGGGTTGTTCGTTTCTTTTCCGGCTTGCAATACTTTAGCACTAGATTTGCATTGGTTTGGAGAATAACTTTAGCTCATTTATCTTCATTGCAAAGAGTGTCTTTGACACTTAGTAGTTTTTTGACACTTGGGCCAATCCTTGGTAAATCCGAGGTATCTTGGATTTTCTAAACCCTAATCCGCTCAGAGAATCTGAGCCCCCTCAGATGATTCGAATCTCATTTCCAAGCCCAAACTCAAACCTCAAACACTTAGCTGATTTTGAACTCATCCTCTTGTTCGGTTAATTCAACCCCTCTTGGATTACCTGAATGATAGTTCACCCAGGTAATCCAAGGTTCCTTGGATTGACCAAAGTTCCTCAACCTCACACTCCATTCCATGAAGAGAATCGAACTTTGAAGAAGGGTGATGTGTGAGGTGATTGATGTGATTATTGGCTTGAAGGTGCTTGAACGTGTCCATAATCACCCTTTGATATAGACTCCAAGCAATTTCTAGTGTAAGGGAGGCTAGTGTTGTGACTTTCGAGTAATCCGAGCTAGCTCGGATTACCCGAGGTCTAATCCATCCAGGGAATCCGAGCCTACTCGGATTACCCAAAATTCTTCATGGGGTCTCCAATTTGAGTGATAATCATCTAGAGGGTTGCATAGTAAGTTTCTTGGATTGATTGCATGGTATCTTGTTTAGTTTGAGAAAAATTTATATGCATGCATATTGTGTTGGTGAAATATTTTAAATAGATTTGCTTGCTTTATATTGCCATTGTAGTTTAACTCATTTTCATTTGATGGCATTATTATTTCTCATATTAATTCTTTGTGGAATTGATATGATTGATTATGTGTTGTTACCCATTTTGGTGATCTTGGTCTCTTCTATTAGATGTAGGAAGAGTTGAGTCCTGACAAGGCATCTAAGTCAAAGGTTGCTATAGTGCAAGAGGAGGTTAAAAAAAAAGTCTGAAAGGATGAAATATGACATCAAGGGCATATGGCCAAAGTACAAGATTGGCTCTGTGTGGTCAAAGATTGCAGATACAAACATGGGACATATTGATTATGATGACTTTCAACAAAGGATGTTTGGCAATGCACCAACTCAGTTGGGATAGGTTATCACTCATACTAGATTGGCTCAGGCAGCAGGATTCCCACCAACACAGCTTTGTCCAGAGTTGGTCCTGGAATGTGCAAAGCACTATGACTCCAGAACTAGAATTGTAATTGGCCCACAAGGGAGATTCATGGAAAATCTTATTGAAGAGTCCATTTTTGAGGTGTTCAACATTGCCTCACATCATAAGCTCATTGAGGAAATTAACATTGGGGAAGAAATAAGGTTATATGATCAACACCCCAATAGGGCTTTGCAAATTATGAACAACTCCTAGATATTAAATCCAAAGCCCCATTATTCTAAATTTCCTAAATAGTTGGATTGAAGTGATTTCAAACAAGAATATAATGATATTATAACTCTTTTGGGCAAAGTTATGGGGGTTGAAGAAGCCCATATCTTTCATACATGGATGTTTTATCCCATCACATAGATAGTGGCCAACAAGCATTATCCTTAGGCTAGAATCATAAGCAATAATTTGGGTGCCCAATTGAGAAGTGTACAGGAAACCCATAGGTTCACAATGACTTCATATCTCATCTTAATGCTGGCACACAAGACTAAATACAAAGGTCTCAGTTGCAAAGGGACTATTGGGAAGGACAGGATATGGGATGTATATCGACAATTATAGTACATAACAAGTAATTACTGAAGAGCCAATGATGCATTCTTCATGTTTATTCCCAGGTTGTTGTAGGATGCTATTCACCTCAAGATTTCCTCTGAGTTTATGGATCTAATCAAGAAATATGGTTAGTGATTTATTCAATTTTAGAGATTCACATACATCCGAATACAAGGATCTCCTGTTGTTCCCCTCAAATTTCCAAGGTATCCAACGAACAAGCCCCTGATGTTGGAACTGACAAGACAAATGATTGGCTTTGAGGAGATTTCGCAGCAAGAGATGAAAAATAAGGGGCTAGGAGCTGAATTTCCTTTGAGAATTGGGACTTTGGAATCTTGTCCTTCTATTCAGAGTGCCTCTTATTCGGAGAAGGAGATGGCACAATTTAAACTATATTCTCATCTAAATAGAAGTAGGTTCAATCCATATGGCAGATCCGTGAGGCAAGAAAATAGGACATTCGGGCACAAAGAGCATATTGAGGATTACTAGGCTAACTGTCAAGATGAGTTTGAGGCAATAAGGAGAAGATTCTCTAGGTTTCCCTTGAAATCAATCGGGTTGTACAAGGTTGTAGAGGTGCCTGATCAAGTACAAGAGGATGATACAAACTTACTCCAGCACCATGACTTTGAGCCATACAGAAACAGGCCCTTGCTCCCAATTAACTGGTGTGAGGAAGAGATAACATATTTGAATCAAGCTACTGAACTAGTAAATAAATATTCTAGGTTATGGGTCTAGCACAAATTTTTGGAATTGGAAGCTAAAGGTGTGAAGTTCACCTATGACTTGATGGCAGACATGGAGTCTTAGGATGAAGAGGAAGCTGAAACTAATAACGAAGATGAAACTGTTGAACCCCATGAATAAATGGATATACTAGTTTCTATCAAGAGGAGGACAAGGAGCCAAGTCCAAGTAAAGCAAGGAGAAAAGCCACCTCCTAAAATTAAGAAGGTTCCTCAAGATAGAACCATGGTGGAAGAGGGTGAAGCTTCACACCCTATGAGGAAAGGGAAGCTAATCACAAAGATGTAGAAAGCTTTGAAGGAAAAGAAGGCTGAAGCTGCCATAAATGCCCCTTCTTCGGCAAAGGTTGTTGATGTCAAGAGTTTTGGGGAAAATCCCCAAGTGTATGTTCAAAGAAGTTATCCAAAACATAAGCCATCCCCCATTAAGAAAATGAAAGCTATAGAGGAGAAGGTGCAGAATGAAGAGGCGCCTACTAATGATCTTGAAAAGGAAATAGCTACGGGGAATAGTTCTCCTCCTCTCTCTCATCATATGCAAATTTCAGAAGAAGCTGCCCACAAAGAGGGAAATATATCAAATAATCTTGGCCATGATGAGGTTGAGGACAAAGAAATCTCTACTCTTGATAGTGGAGAATGGAGGAATTTTATGTAGGAAATAAATCAATCTACCTCTGGAGCGGAAAGTAATAATGTGGAGTCTGAAGTGGTGCAAGAAAAGCCACCTAAGTCTCCAGAAAAGGTAGTAATTGAAGAACTAGAAGATCAACCGGAGATTGAGAAGAGTGTTGAGGAAAACATGGTTGATGGACCAAACAAGGAAGTAGCTATAGAGCATTCCAATGCTCTTGAATGGTTATAAAATAGGCTTAGTAAGAAGCCAATAATTGTACAAGAGGAAGCCCCAAGCTGGGATAAATTGCTTGAACAATGGGGGTAGACAAAACAGAGGAAAAGGGCCAAAACTATCTCAAGAATTTTGAGAGATGAATCTAACAATAGGGTTATTCATGTTGTTGTGCCTACAAGCAACAAGTTCAAGGATGAGGTTAGGCCCTCTGACTATAAGGTCCAAACCATTAACTTAGGGCCAACCACCAAGGAGCGGGAAAGAGAAGAATTTCATGAATCTTCTTAGGCTATACTAAGGAGATTGGACAAAGAAACTAAAGAAAATGATAAGTTGCAGAAGCAGATAAATGATGTCTATAAGTATGTCCCACACCTAATGAAGCCTCTATAGGCCAACACTGAAGGTGGTTCTGCAATCCCCGAGGGGTTGTTACCTAAAGAAGTAGTTTCTGAAATTGAAAGATTGAAATCCACCACCCACAATACCCATTAATGGTTGTAGGAAGTCAGCAAACAGGGTGATGAGTCAATTGAGAAAATCTTGGGAATTTACTCCAAGGCTATTGAATTCCTTGAGGGAACTTCATAATTCATTGTACACTGTAAAAAGATCAATGAATCAACTATTGAGGAGTTAAATAAAGTTATGTAGGTTCCTAGAGATGAACTGGCTAAAATGAATATTTTCTCCTTACACGAAATTGGCAAAGTGAAGGAGTGGGTAGAGGTCTAGAATTATAGGAAGGAGCTCCTCTCCAAGGTTTTGAAGAAAAACATGAAGCTACAAGGGAAGATAAAAGAGATATATGATAGTTGTATCAGTTTTTTTGGAAATCATGACTCGAAGAAGAAAATTTGGGAAAAAGAATATGAATGTTGATAGATTACAGTCATGGTAGCATGAAATTCATGCTCCTTCTGACAGTGCTCCAATCACTAAGGATAATTTGGAGGATGCAAAAATTTATATTTTGAAATTGGATAAGTATCATGAATTGCAGGTTGAGTGGAATAAAGCAATGCCCCAATATCTAGAAGAATATAATAATCATAAAACAAGGGTTAAGTTTATTCCAGTCCCAGATCCAGCTGATGTAAAGGAGATTTTGGAGAAGGTAAAAGAGTTATCAAATAAATTAGAGGGAAATAAAGAGGGAGAAAATAGCCAACTCACAGCCACCTAGGATTTTGTACCAATCATGTGACAGTATAGCTGGGGGTGACCTCGAATTTTGTGCAATCAAAGGAGAAATATTTTGGAAGACTCTAGGCTGACCTAGATGATGTCTTGGCATTTAATGCAATTTTATTTTATTAGAACTCTCTAGATTGACTTGTTTGAGCCGACCTCAACATGTAAACCCTAATTTTGGGGGTTCTTTTCTATAAATTGGGGCTCCAGCCTCATTTTTAAAGGTAAGAATTAGTGAGAAATAGTTTCCAGAGCTAGAACTAAGATAGGAGTTAGTCATTTCTGAGAGCAAGTGCTGATACATTGAGAATAATTGAATTGTTGCAAATCTTGGGTGATTCAATATAAGTAAAGACATTGTTATGTGGTTCTCTTTCTTGTGTTGTTTTACTTTGCATAGTTCTTGGTGTTCTAAATCTTTAAGATTGCTTCAAGATTATCATTTGCATGTTACATTTTAGAGTTAAATGTGATGCAATGGTGTTTATGGTTTAATATTTGAGGTTTTTGAGCAATCCTTGGTCCATACTTCTAGCAGCTTACTAATTGTAAGTTGTGTAAAGTTAGCTTGGGCCTTGAATTTATGTACCAAGTTCAATTGTGGGTATTTATTCATTTCAATTTCTAAATAAGGTTGATCTAGGTGAATGCTTCATGATCTAAAAATCTTTTTATTGCTCAGAAGATTGCACTATTTCTATGAGATTGCAGGTTTAATCTGGGTTTAACAAGAATTAGTTTTTGAAGGATTGGTCCACTTTGAGTGTTTAATCGTTTGCATTTTTGGTCTTAGGGTTAATTCATCTTTAGAAATCTCTCTAAACCCTTTATCTTTTGCTAATTCTTTCAAAAGCCGAGTTAAAATTAGGGTTGTAAGCATCAATATATTGCAAGATCTGATAAACTAAAAGTTTCCAGCATTTGTTTTGTAAGGCCCCTTGTGATTACCAGTATTTTCACATTATCTCTGAGTTGTTTTATTGTATTTTCCAAGACCTAACATTAGAGACCTTGGGGTTATCTCTTGAGGCTTGTTGATAGAGATTCACCTTTCAAGAGAGATAGGATATTATATTTTGTCTAAGTTGTTGTTGTGCAAAAAACACCATTAACAAACATATAAACTTAATTTCTTCACTCCTCAACATTCGCTCTCTTTAAATAGGCCCTATGGGACCCATACACCATAGGTGACGCATGAGTCCCATTTGGCCTATTTTTAAGGTTTTGAGCAAGAAAAACTGGGTTTTAAGTACAAATTTCATGTATGTCGACTTGTGGGATCCAATTAACGAAATATTAAATGGATTTCCTATATAAATCAGGTCTCAAATCATTATTTCATATAAGAATTCATGATATCAAGTCAAGCACTCAAGAGTTAAGCATTCCAAAACTTTACAAGGTCATCAAGTAAGCATTCAAGATCATTTCTAAGGCATTCAAGGGCAGAGTTCTTCATTTGTTGCTGTAGTAATTCAAGATCCATCATCGTTTCAAGGATATCAAGCATCAAGCATGTTATTAATCTAATTTTGTGATGTTTCATTCAAGATCCAAGGTCAATAATTGTTCTACACTTATCTCGAGATCTAGGTCTACATCCTCCATGGTCATTTCATGTTAAATTGTAGATCTACATAGCATCATTTACAAGGAATCATTCAATGTATCATTATTCATGTTTCATGTCCCATGTTTCATGTTTCATTTCCTTTTTTTATTGTTTCATCATTTGGTTTAATTACCTAAACAGGGTTTGACCAAGGCAAACCCCTATTCACTAAAAATCAACAAGTTTTTCTTCTCTTTACCTGTGTGATTGTAGATCTAGGTGTCTTGGAGCATGAAGGATCATTGAAGATTAGGTTAAAATATTGGAGAAATTTGTTGGAGTTTTTCCCTCACTTGTAAGGTTGCTATCTTCACAAAAAAGTCATCTACAAGTCCGAAATAAAGGTTTCAAATCCATAAACCAATTGGGAAGGACAGAGAAAACATTGAAGACCAAATTCAGACCTTGAAGTTTTAGAGAACCCTAACTAGAATCACATGCCACTCCTAGCATATGAGTCCCATTTTAGGTTATTTTTTATATTTTTTTCATTTTCAAATACCCTTTTTCTAGAAACTTATTTCAAACCAAAAACCCTGATCTAGGACTAATACACCCAAACTGGTGTATGAGTCCATATGTGCCAAACTTTTAGTTTTTTCAGCATTTCAGAGCTTCATTCAGTCTCCCTTAGGTTTCCAAGTGCTCCTCTGTACTTTTCCAATTTTATGTTCTAATTTACTTACATTTATAGTTCATTTAGTTCAATCAGTAGATCTTGCATTTCATACATTTTTCTAAGCTATAGCTTGGAGGTGAACCCCTCTTTTATCATTTATCATACCCTAGGACAACCCTTTTATTAGATCTCTTCATGCATTCTTCATTAGATTGAGATCTCTAAGGTGTCCTTGAGTGTAGCAAGTGTGAAATAGGAACCCTACCCTTATTCTATATTCCTCAAAGGTGGGGAATACTATTTTTGTTGCCAGACAATTTAAATTAGTAGTTTTTAATCATATATTGTTGTTTTTGTACTAGTTTTAGGTGTATTATTAGTTCCAATCACTTAGGGGGGAGAAAAAAATTGTGTGAAATTATCAAGGGTGAAAATTTATGATGCTACAGTACCAAAGTGACTATCAAGGCTGAACCCATTGCAAAAGATCATATTGAACCCTACACTCTTAGCCCCATGAATATGAATTTCACATTGCATGATTAAAAGGAAAAGTGTGATGTTTTTGAGCCTGTCACTCATTTGGAGGAGGTTCATGATTGTTTACTATATGAATGGGGTAATGCATTTCAACTTTACCTACTCACTAAAGAAGAGAAGATCAATCTTGGTACTTACTACATTCATGAAGAGGATACTCCTATACCCAATCTCATGAAAACTCAAGGAGATCCAAAGGGGTTGTGGTAGATATTTTTTATGGCTCTAGAAACAAGAATGGTGCATACATTGGTGTAATGTTGGTATCCCCAAGTAAGGAGAAGTATTACTTCTCTTTCAGAATTCAGTTTAGTTGCACTAAAAATGTGGCTAAGTATGAAGCCCTCATTCAAGGTCTCCAACTTGCACAAAAAAGGAAAATTAAATTGTTGCGGGTCTTTGGAGAAAGTGAATTAGTTGTCAATAAAATCATAACTTAGTGCATAACCAAGAATAACCTGCTCAAGTCCTACAAACTTGGGGTTTGGAATTTTATTGTAGTTTTTGATGGCTTTGGCATCCAAACTATTCCTAGAGGTCTAAATAAGCATTTTGACAAACTTGCAGCAATTGATTCTCAATACGACATACCATCACATATTGCAAGAAAGAAGAAACTTATTATGCTCATTTTAAGGACACTTTTTCTAGACAACCAAGTAAATTAGCAGGTCTTTGAAAATGATCAATAAATTATCAATTTTATTCAAGAAGAGGCATCATTTTTTTCTAAAATCTAGTCTAAGTTGCAAGGCCAAATGAAGATTATATTATGCACCTAAATAGAAACAAGTTTCCAAAATTTCTCATCACCCTTGAGGTTATTTTTAATTAAAATGACTACTTGAAGAAAAAGAAAATGAACCTAGCTACAAAGAAGGGTGACTACAAGCTAGTTGCAATTGTAGAAGGAATATCTTTGAATCTAGGGAAGGTATGTTTTGAACTTGAAAATGAAGCTTTCATTAAGCTTTGTCAGGTTTATGATGATAGGATTTCTTGGACCTATGAGGATTTAAAATTTTTTGATCCTAACCTAGCCCATCACACCATTGATTTAAACCTAGATGTTAAGCCTATAAGGTAAAAAAAAATACTTGTCAATATTAGGATTGAGCCTTTGATGAGGAAGGAGCTAACTAAAGTAATAGAGGATATGATCATATTTCCCATCAAACATTCTTTATGGGTGGAAAACTTAGTCCCTGTTAAAAAAAGAATTGGGAAATAAGGATTTGCAATGACTTTCGAGACCTAAATAGAGCCTCCCTAAAGGATCACTATCCTCTTCCCTCCATTGAGAAAATTCTGTAAAAGGTTAGCGGTTAAGAAAGATTTTATTTTTTAGATGGCTACTCAGGCTACAATCAGATTCTAGTCTAGGAATTAGATCAACATAAGACAATAATTACTACCAAATGAGGTACCTATGCTTATTGCAAGATGTCTTTTCAGTTAACCAATACTGGTGCCTCCTTTCAATAGGCCATGGACATGGAATTCAAGGTGTATTCAAAAATATTGTGTTGGTCTACTTGAATGACATAACATTCTTTTCAAAACATGCAGGTGATCACTTTAGTCACCTTGAACAAGTCTTCAATAAGTGCAGGGAGTATGTTATTTCCCTAAATCTGAACAAGTATGTCTTTTCCATTGACCAAGGAAAACTACATGGATAGATTATTTCTAAAGATGGTTTGGCCATTGATCTAGCAAGAGTGGATTCCATCCTATCCATTCCAATCTCGAACCACAAAAAGGATTACAAATCTTCTTAGGAACAATTAATTTTGGAGAAGATTCATTCCCAACCTTGTTGTTTTGGTAAACCCTCTCACCTCCATGCTAAAGAAAAATATACTCTTTATTTGGACCAAAGAAGGGAAGGATAAATTTTAGGTTATCAAAAAATAAATTTCTTAGCCTCCTACCCTTGTCAATCCCAACTATGACAAGAACTTCATTCTTTACACTTTTGGAGAAGTAAGCATATCAATTGTCCTGACATAATTGAACAATGAGAATCTAGAGTAGCCCATTGCCTTCTTCAGTGAAGGACCTAAATATTATGAGATTAAGTATAGATATGTTGAGAAGCATGTCCTTGTTGTTGTTAGAGCATTAAAAAATTCAAATAATTTTTTTCTAACAATAGGATCTAGTTGATGGTTCCCCATGTCAATATCAAAGAGTTTCTTTTTAGCAGAGATATCAATGAAAAAGAGTTGGATAGGTCACTAAGGTTGTGGACTATGGTGTTGATATTAAGGTCACCAAGATATTGATAGGAAAGGGTTGTGTGAAAATCTTGTATCATCATTTGAGACTCCTATAGAGGTGTCTCTTGTGTTATAGGAGCACCAAGTACTCAACATTGACACTCAGAACAGTTGGGCGAATGATATGATTACCTTTTTACAAGAAGGTAGATATCCTCTAGGTCTGGATAGGACCAAAAGAAGATATTTTAGATTGTAGTTCACCCCATTTATTTTAGTTTATGGCATAATTTTTTGAAAATACCCCAATGGAGTGTTGTTAAGGTGTATTAAAAAAATTAGGTCAACAGATTGTTAGAAAAATTCCTGATGGCTCTTCAAGTGGACATATTTTTGCAAGGACCATTGCTACTAAAATAATGAGGGATGGATATTATTGACTGGCCCTATTTAATGATACTCATAGATGGGTGCGGAGTTGTAGGAACTATTCTTTCTTTTCTAGAAAGCAAAGGTTAGTTTCCCTTCCTCTTCATCCCATTCAGGCGGACCAACCATTTACACATTGGGGTTTAGATTTTATTGGTATGATAAATCCACCATCTAGAACTAGTCATAAATAGATTTTAGCAGCCATAGACTACTTCACTTGGTGGACAAAAGCAATGGAATTAAAGAATGCTTTTGAGACTTCAGTTCTAGAATTTCTTGATAGAATTGTGACCAAGTTTAGTACCCCTTCCACCATCATCTCTAATAATACCAAAGCTTTTATTGATACCTAAATTAGTAATTGGGAAGTTAGGCATGGAATATATTTGGAAAACTCATCAAATTATTACCCTTGGGATAATGGCCTAGCTAAATCTTCAAACAAAGACCTCACCAAGATAATTAAAAGGACTATTTAGGATAATCAAAGGTTTTGGCATGGAAAACTAAAGATATCCCTTTGGGCTGACAAGATCACTCCCAAGAGAGCTATTAGAGAGTCCCCTTTCATGTTGGTTTATGGAAGGGAAGCAAGGCTACTGGATAAAAGTACAAAGTTGTGTCACGCTTTATAAAGGAAATAGCCAACACTAATCCAACTTTTAAACTTGACTCACTAAAAAGTGGCATATATATTTTGAATTTTGAAATGATGTAAACTAAAGAAATGTGTATTTTTTAGTATATTTTATGTTTTTTATTTTTTTGAAAAAATTAAAAAAATATTTGAATATAGTTTTTTATAAATTTACAGTACAATTTTGTTGCTGATAAAATGTTGAAAAATGAAGTTGCATGAAACATCAATCTTTATATAGTAAATTTAATTATTTTTCCTTCAAAAATTGTGTGTATTTATAACTTGAAACTTTAGTGCATGGAATTTTTTTTTCAATTTTGATAAATATATATTTTTAAATAAATATTATAATGTGTGTGTACTAAAACACAACTATTTCCATTTGGCGTCAACTTTTATATTGATTATTTATTTAAAATTAAAAATAAATTATACCATCTTGATATAGATTCTTTTATCTAGTGAATCAAATTTTTATTTTTTATTTTTAATAAGTTTTAGTATTTTTCTTGACATGATAATTAACCTAATATTTTTGTGTTGATAACCTACTTTTAGTAAAAATAAAATATAAAATATAAATAATAGTTAAATATTTAAATATATATTTTTGAAAACTACACTTATGGATCTACAAAAGGTTATTTTTTATATTTTAAACATTATTTACATGACTAGGAGTTGTTGAAATATCAAGTTTTTGAAATAATTTAATTTTTTTGGTAAATTGGCTTCAAAGTGGTGCTACATATGTATTTATCCAACAAATTTAGTTGGAAAAGCTATGGAAATATATAACTTAGCTAGAATGAATCTTACTAGATCATATGTTTGACCAAAATTGATTTTGAGTTAAAAATGCTTAAATTCAGTTGTGTTGATAAGTTGGCCGAAAGTGTGACATGGCTTTGTACTTTTACCCTACCATTATCACTAGAGTTTCCTTCTCTTGAGTTATCACATTAGCTAGAATTAATAGAAAATGATGTCATGACAATGAGGTTGGTAGAGCTAATGGAGTTAGAAGAGACTAGGAACAATGTTATGCATGCCCTTGAGACTCACCAAGCATAGGTCAAGATAAATTTTGACAAGTTGTACACAGAGTGTTCTAGGAGGGAGATTTGGTGCTAATATGGGATAAAGATAGATCCAAAGTTGGAAGGAATACCAAATTTGATCTCATTTGGAGTAGTCCATATGTCATCACAAGCTATAAGGGGGCCAATACACTCCATCTCTCCAAGCTGAGTGGTGAGGTTCTCCCAATTACAATTAATGGAATTCATTTCAAACCTTATTTCTAAATGGTTTTGATAATTCATGTACATATTATCTTATTCGTTACTTTTCCAAGAAGTGTTGCTACACACTCTATATTCTCCTTCAGAGAATGTATGATCTAGTTGCTTTTGTTTTCCTTCAAGTGCAAGCTTGCACATGTTATTTTATCATGTTTCTTTTTGAGGAAAGTTAATTATTATAAGTTACCATTATGACTCTATGCCCGATGGACTAATAAGGCTCGTGGACTTCATGATTAACAAGCAATCATCCCATAAAAATTGCCAAAATTTTGTCACTTTGTGCCTCCCATTTCATTGACCATCAATTATAACTGATTTGAGAAATCTTAATGGGTTCATCATGCTCAAATATACCTCTAGTAGTTGTATTATCCCTTTTCCAAGCTTTCGTCAAATACTCAATTGAAAATCTCAAGGGTGGCTAACTTTCCCCTTTTTCTTCAAAGATGTCATGTTGGGGTTTTTAGTTCCCTAGGAAAAATTGTCCTTTCGGGATTATGGGTTCCCTTCATACTTAAATTTGTTTTCAGTTCCACTTTCCCCTTTTGCTTAAAAAATTTCATGTTGAGGTTTTTCGTTCCCTAGGGACATTTGTTGAACACGCCAGAATACTGAGAGGGGGCTGAATTAGTATTTTATCAAATCTCAAATGCTTCAGAACAATAAAACACTTTAAACTCTATTGCATAAGTGAGATCATGAAAGATGAAATCAATGCACAACACAACACCAAATATATGTGAAAAACCCAATAGGGGAAAACCATGGTGAGAAAAGCTACTAGGAGCTACTATCCTAATCCAACCTCACAAGATGAACAACATTTACAAAAAATTTTAGGGTTACAACCCATGGAAGGTACAACTCCCTGATTACAAGTTTTAGGGTCACTCCCAAGGAAGCTACAACTCCCTAATCTGAGCACACACTCAAGAAATATTACAAAATGATAATCCTTCGATTATTTGAAACTGATAATTCAGCTCAATCCTTTTGATGAATGCAATTATGATTTGTCACTTCTCTTTTGATGATTGCAATTTTTCTTTGTCACTTCTTTAAATGTCTTCTTAGCTGCCTACTAGCTCACTACTTTCAGCAATCAATAATTTTTTCATTGGCTCATTACCTCCAACAAACAATTAAGGAAACTTCTTCACTTCCCTTTTATCACAGAGATATGATCAAGATGAAACCAGACAAGATTTTCCACAAATTTTCTTTCTCCTTTACTTTCTTACACTCATTATCATTATTCCAAAATGACCACAACCTAGATTAACTAGGTTTATAATTTATACATGTTATTACATCGATTACATTACATTTCAGCCTACAACAACAAAAACATTACATCTGCAAGTTGACCAAAGATAAGACAAAAAACATGAAATGTGTAGAGGGAAAGACCCAAAAATCCACTTACAAAACCAAGAAGAGGAACATGCCTTGTAGATTCTAACACACATTTAACCTGGTCCTAAAAAATCTTCACACATTTTATCTTCTATGAACATTATCTACATGCTTCACAAGTTCAAATTAGGTCAGCCATAGATAAAGAATTATCAAACGTGTAGCAGTCATCCTTCACATCCATTGACGGTACACAAAAAGATAAAACATTATCTATGCTTCTCCCAAATGAGTTGGAATTACCCATAAAACACCTTCAAACACTCCTTAAGCTCGTCTCACACTCAAATTTATGGCACACATCATCAACATGCTAGTTGGCCTCAGTAAGAGCATAACTTCACAAAATAACTTGAAACATTTGTATAGTACTAGAAATAAGAAAGATCTTCATGTGCTTCAAACCTTAGATAATAAGAGAAATGTGGAGTGTCAACACAAATCATACAATATAAATTCATAAATTTCTACTAGCACAAGTAGCCAAACATTAAAACCAAACACCAAAAAAACACAGCCCTAAACTCTATCACTTCCAACTTTCTCTACGGAAGGATTATTGATATGAAAATTTGGATATAATACCTTCACATCTCCATGAACTCAACTTTTGAACCGCAATACAATATCTACAAATGTGGAGATATGGAGAGCCAACCTTTACACCTCTGAGAACATCCTCATAGAATCAACACAATATTCAATCTGTCACTTTCAAAAAACACCTTTCTGATAACCCAAACGACTTGAAACTTGGATCACACATGCCTTGACACACCATGAAGCTATCTACCAAATCACAGGGGAAAAAATTCATCACCAGAGAAATGTAGAGCATTTCTCAAAGACTCTAGCAACTAAACAACCAGATTGCAACACTCTCCATAGAACTTTTGACATCAATGGCAACCAAACTGCAATAAATTTTTGGTCCTTTTGTGATTTCAGGTTAAAATTTTCTCTTGATTCCCCTTTCCCTTTTTTGTTAAAAAATGTCTTGTTGGCGTTTTAGTTCCCCTTTCCCCTTTTTCTTCGAAAATTTCATGTGGAGGTTTTTAGTTCTATAGGAATATTTTGGTCCTTCCGGGATTTCAGGTTCCCTTCAAACATTTGGACAAATTCCAAAAGTCCAAATCCATTCTTGGTTCCCCTTTCTCCTTTTTCTTCAAAAATGTCTTATTTGGGTTTTTAGTTCCTTAGGGACAGTTTGGTCCTTTAAAGATTTTGGGTTCCCTTCAAACTTTTGGACAAAGTCAAAAAGTCCAAATCTATTTTTGGTTCCCCTTTCTCTTCAAAAATATCATGTCAAGGTTTTTAGTTCACTAGGGACATTTTGGTTCTTTCGATATTTTGGGTTCCCTTTGGACTTTTGGACAAATTCCAAAGCTCAAATCTATTCCTAGTTCTCCTTTCCCCTTTTTCTTGAAAAATGTCATGTTGATGTTTTTAGTTCCCTTAGGACATTTTGGTCCTTTCAAAATTTTGGATTCCCTCCAAAATTCCAAATCCGTTCTAAGTTCCCCTTCCCCCTTTTTGTTCAAAAATGTCATGTTGGGGTTTTTACTCCCCTAGGAACATTTTGGTCCTTTAATGATTTTGGTTTCCCTTCAGAATTTTGGACAAAGTCCAAAATCCCAAATCCATATTGTGTTCCCCACTCCCATTGCCCAAAATATTTTCACATTTCAACCCAAAAATCACCATTAATGTTCCAACAACTTCCCCAACTACCAAATTTGATTCTTGGAGCTACAATAATGATTTTAAATGGACTTTCTACCAACTCCAAGTGTAAAAAGTGGTGCCCATGCTTCATCTATATTTTGTAAACATGTTTCTATCATAGAGCCATCCCTAGCTATGGATTTGTTGTGGATTTTATGGGAGTTTATTTACTTTATTCATGGATTCATCATTGTGGAAGCATGGCTATGATGTTAGGGCCATTTTGGAGGAATTTTCGCTTGATATTTTAAGTACACATGTATATACATAATTTGCAAGGTTTTCTGGCTAGGGTTTACTGCCTAGTCGCATGCAATATCTCTCTCCTATGATTTGTAGATGATATAAGGTACTTTTATGCTCATTTTAAGGGTTCTTACCTAGATTTTATCTAGTAGACTTATGCAACCTTTTCATTTTTCAATTGTAAAATTGGCATTCAAGCCTTTTTGTTAATACAATCACTATTTTTAGCTCTTCTTGATGCTTGTATCCTATGTAGTATTTGATACCTCTATGCATGCATGAAATTTCATCATTTCTTACAAGATGTATGATTGTGCTAATTTTTTGTAAGTGTTAATTGTGGGTAATTTGCATCCCCTTTGGGATCTTTCAAACCCTAGACTTCATGCTCTCTTATAAATCTAGTGAAATGGAGAACTATGTGAGCTTCTTCAATGGTTTTGTTGATACTTTGTGCTATCATAGGTAGGAAGAAACATATTTAATCTTTGTGCATCACCATATTTCTAATTTTCTACATCCTCTTCTCCATTTTTGTTCTACAGTTTGATAGGTTAGGATTAGTGTAGAGTTATCCAATGTTGGGTTGGATCAATATTGTTGCACCTAGTTTTGAGAGGAAGTCAACCTTCTCTAGATATCTAACCTCATGTGCAAGGTCCCACACCTTGAGGTCAGTTCCATTATGTCATTGGAATGGTGAACCCCATGTTCAATAGGTTGCAATTTCATGTGACAACAAACACTTTAGAAATTTTTTATTTTAGTATTTTCACCTTGTTACTAACATAAATAAAGGAAAATATAGTATTTAACATGTCCCATAACCATATTTTATGCACATAATGTGTAATAGTAGAAGATGTAGTATCAACTAGTAGTACACTATCCTCATATGTACTATTCTTTACCCTTAGGTATGTCTAAATCATGTGCAAAGTCAGATGTAGGAGAAGGTACTCTATAATTAATAAAAGATATTTCATGTGAAATCGTGTATGGATCCAAAGGAATATCTCAACTAAAAGTGGTATATCATAAATGATGCATAGAAAAATAATGAAATCCAAAAAGAAAGGTCATAAAAATGGGAAGAAATATAATCATGAATAAAATAGGGTCTTGAGCCAATAGAAAAGTAATATATAAAATAAAATGATAAATCATGGAAGGATGTATAAAAATCAAGACATAACTCAAATCATTGACTAATTCTATCAATCAAGGTATCACAAAATACATGTATCAAATTATAATCATCACGTATAAAATCATAGAGTAAAGATAAAAATGATCTAACATGTAATTTTTCATCTTCTATCATGTCACAAAATACATGTATCAAATTATAATCATCACATATAAAATCATAGAGTAAAGATAAAAATGATCTAACATGTAATTTTTCATCTTCTATCATGTCCCTTTTTCAATAAGTTTATGTTTATGGACCAAAGACCTAATTCCCAGTTCTAGTGTCTCCCTTGATCAAATTTTGTATATGTGTACTCCATTTTCATTCCCCATGTGCCTATCAAGTTCAGAAAGGTTCTAAGTGGAGAGGTATCTTCAATTTACTAAGTATGTCCAAGTTATAAAAGTTTCAAGGTTTCCCTTCCCAATATGCATTTCCATCCAACTCCACTTTTCCTTTACTCCAATTAGACTATAAGAATTTCCCTTACTTGAATGCCCTTTTCTTGAGCCCCCAAAGTTTTGAAACCTCAAATCATCAACACTTTGCACTACATACCTTTTTAAAGTTAGAGGCAACAATCCCTATAGGTACCTATTGTTAAAGTAATAAGTTATTCCACTTAATTAATTTAATCATATTGGTTAATTAATTAATTCACTTATTCCTTTAGGTTACTTAAGCTAAACTTAGGAACATTAATAATTATTTATTAATTATTAAGTGTGCACACTAGAAATTGTCTTTTTAGTTTTTCTTTAGGGTTTCGTGATCTCCTTCATAAGGATTGGTCTCATTGTAATTATAATATTATTCAATAATCAATATTTTGGTTTTACTTGCACATTCTTGCTTGAGATTTTACATAATATTTGTTGCACGTGATAGGTGATTGCATGCAGGTGATTCTTGGGGACTATGAAGTTGGATTTATCAACTCTACATGGTATCAGAGCTCCAGACCTATGGTTGCCTATTCATGATTTGAAGATATTCTCTCACAGCATTTTTTTCTGTGTAAGGGTTTCAAGCCAAGTTGATTTTTTGAGGATCTAGGGGTCGTCTTTTTTTTAGGAATTTTTGGACAAAACAGACCTTGCCATTGAGTCCGCAGCACCCAAAAACCCCTATTTTCATATAACGTTTGTCGATTTTGGACACAGTCATTTGAAAAAGGAAAAAAAAAATCCCCCAAGGTCGTACGTCCCCAGGGCATGCAAATTGAGGTGGATTTTTTCAATAAATTAAAAAATCAATTTTTTTGATAAAACTTTGTACCTCTCATTGAAAAGACGGTCGCCACCTCCAGACCATTGGGCGGCCACCACTCCCACCGCTAGTAGCGGCAGATCCCAGAGGAGCTGCCCACTCCACCACCGACTTGGAGTTCAACCCCCACAGGCTCTGCACATTTTCGCCGAGGTCACATTAGTGACCGAGAACCCACCGCTTAGCCCCTATGGGCCCCTTGCATCAGGTCACGGTCATATCCATGACTAGGAGTCATGCCTTTGAGCCCCAACCATTTTCTTTCCCAGCCCTGCAGTGAACAATCATATGAGGAACCGAGGGCCAAAGCCAACGGGCCAAAATTTTGCACCTGTTTAGCATTAAAAGTGCCTTTTAGAAGAATTTTTTTCATTTTCTCATAACTTTTGTAAATGGAAGCCTTTTTTTAAAAATGAGATATCGTCAGAAAGATGGTTTGACACTCTATCTAGTGGTGGAGGTTTGTTTTTTTTTTATTTTTTCAATTTTGATGCCTTTTTCGCCTATCAAAGTTAGAAGTTGTTGTTTTCACTCTAGGAGGCGTAACTTTTGCGTTCAGACTCTATTTTGCAAAAACAAATAGGAATTGGAAAGCTGCTTCAGTGCTCTACACAGATCTCAGACCTATTTTTTCCAAAAAAAATACCAAGTATCTGATATTCTTATTTGATCTCATCATTTACCTTTCCAGTTATTTTCTTTGGAAGCGTGCAATCAGGCTATTTTTTTTAGATCAACGAGCATTTTTTTTCTTTCAGAGCATATATTGTTGTTTTCTATCATGGATACACATAATATTACACCCCTTACTCCATTCAACTATTTTGGTTGGAAAAAACAAATGGAGATTCACTTGAAACACAAAGGTTTGTATAGGGTAACCATGGGTATAGAAATTGAACCTATAGCTGCTACTGAAAAGAGAAAGTGGTTTAATAGATGCGATGAAGCTTATGGTACATTATGTCTATCTCTTTCATCTGACCTTCTTTTTCATATTGAGTCTTGCACTACACCCCATGAGATATGGACTACTTTGAAGTCTTTGTTTGGGAAGCAAGATACTATGAGAGGGTTTCAGTTAGAGAATGAGCTTATTGGCTTAAATCCTAGGGATTTTGATAGCATCTAGAAGTTTTTCACCAAAATCAATTCTCTTAGATTATAGTTGTCACAATGTGGTGTTCAAAGGAAGACTCTCAGTTGATATTTTCCATTCTTTCTAAGCTTGGACCAGATTATTCAATTTTTGTATCTACCTTTTATGTCACTAGGGATACACTTGGTACTAGATTTACTATGCCTTATTTTGATGATTTTGTATCTTCTCTCACTCAAGAGTAGGCCAAGTTGGCTAATATGGGCAGGTTGAAGCCCTCTTCATCACAGGTACTTATTGCATCACAGGAGCCTAGAGATCAAAAGGCTTCTACAGGAAAAGGCAAGAAACAAAAACAAAAGGATTCCAAATCTCATGAGAAGCAAAAGGAGTTCTCAAATTCATCCTCCTCTTCTAAGGGGAAATCATCTAGGAAGGAGAAGGGTCCATGTGAATATTGCAAGAGAGAAGGATATACAGAACATAGTTGCTACAAGGACATTGATGAGCTGAAGCATATTCTTCAGAAACATCAAATTGATTTTCCTTCTTGGATGTCTTCATCATCTCCTTTTCCTCATTCTTCTTCTTCTTTAGAGCAGCATGACAGGGGCACAACTATTTTACATACTTCATCAGATATGAAGGGAAATGCTCTTTGTGCTTCTTCAGGTCTTGGATCAGGTAGATGGCTTCTAGATTTAGGAGCATCTCATCATATGTCTTCTTCATAGTGTATGTTCACTTCCTTTGAGTCTCACTCTATGTCTCCTATATTGATGGGAAACAATACATACATGAGTGTTACAGGGATGGGGTCTATTAGTTTTGGGGACAACACTTTTCAAGATGTCTTGTGTGTTCCTCATTTCATGAACAACCTTCTTTTTATATATTAGATCACACATGGAGGCAATGGGAGGTATGTGGAGTTCACACCTGATTCAGTTATCATCAAAGACTTGGAGAGCAGATCAGTTATTGCTACTAGGGTGGTGGATCACTCATCTCGGTTGTATTCCTTTGGAGATTTTTCTACTGATGGTGCTTCTATTCCTACAACTGTTCATCACACTTCTAGTGTGAAACATCATTCAGAGGAGAAATTTGGCTACTTGAACATTGGAGTTCTCACTTCAGATCCTATTCTTGAGCCATCCATTTCATCTTCTCCACCTATTGTTGCAGTTGTTGATACTTCTATGACTACAGATGTGGTTTCTTCCATTTCAGTGTAGCAGTATCTAGTTGAGAATTCATCTTTGGAGGTTTCACTTCAGTCTTCACCTAATTTGACTTCTTCATATTTTGAGGTCCCACCTACTTCTGTGGAGACATCTTGGGCTACACCTGCTTCAACTTCAGATATTTCATTCATCCGGCCTCTTCCCTCTCACTTCTTTCAGGAGATTTGGTTTCTTCAGTCTTTTTGGTGCTACTTCATTATGGGGGGCTATGTGGTCTATTTCTTCCTCTCTTCTACGGGGTTTTTTCATGTATCTTTGTTGTGGATGGTGTCCTTTGGGGGTCTTGTGGAGTCCTCCATCTTTCATCACTTAGTTTCTCTTTGCATTCTATTTTGGGGAGGATTTTTGTTCCCACTGGGTTTTCTCCTTTACCCTGTTTAGTTTAGTTTGCATTGCATTTGTACTTGGGTACCTGATCAAGCCTTTGTTTCCAGGACCCATCTTTGCTTTCATGCATTTTTTTCCTAGTTTTTTAGCTACTACTTAAGTACATCTTAAGGGGGGGTGTTAGAGTAATAAGTTATTCCACTTAATTAATTTAATCATATTGGTTAATTAATTAAGTCACTTGTTCCTTTAGGTTACTTAAGCTAAACTTAGGCACATTAATAATTATTTATTAATTATTAAGTGTGCACACTAGGGTTTTCATTTTTAGGTTTTCTTTAGGGTTTCATGATCTCCTTCATAAGGATTGATCTCATTGTAATTATAATATTATTCAATAATCAATATTTTGGTTTTCCTTGCACATTCTTGCTTGAGAGTTTACAGAACATCTTCCTCTTTGTTCTGGATATTTTTTGCACGTGATAGGTGATTGCATGCAGGTGATTCTTGGGGGCTGTGAAGTTAGATTTATCAACTTCGACACCTATTATGAAATATTCACAAGCTCCAATCCCTAATACATTACACTAGGTCACCTCATTTGGACTATAGATTTAGATATCCTGTTATTTGGGTGCCTAGTATGTTATAATTCCAAACTCTAACCCCTGTCACTTCACACTCTATTAACCCATCAAGATCACAAGTTCAAATATATTCTTAATTTGATACCCCATATTCCACACTCTCTAACCCCACTCTTTTCCCTTACTTTTTCAAAGTTTTTAACTTGTTCCTATTGGTATACCTCCTACCCAAATCCCAACTCCCAATTGTTGGAATTGAGTTGATCATTGGAGCCATAATTTCAACCTTCCCCTTACTCACTCACCTTTAACATGGTACCATTGAACTCTAATCCTTGACAAGTGGCAAGAGGCATGAGATACCTCTAACTCTCAACCCCTAAATTACTAATCTTTCCTCTATTCACTCCTACCAACCTCCCTACATGACTCAAGATGCCATTAATGGTCATATTGGATGTTGCAATGACCCTAAAAGGATTTCTCCCACCCAAAAATATTTTTCAAATTATAAGAGGTGTGATTTCACATTTATTTGATGTGTTGTGTGTGAATGATGACCATGATTCATTATTGCGATGATTTTATATTTCACTACCTTAGTCCTTACATTTATCTAAGCTATTAATTTTGTGGGATCTAATACCAACTATTGGTGTTGATGATATAAAGGGTGAAAGTGTCTATTCATGGATCATTATGTATTATTATACACATAATCCCTAATCAAACATTTTCTCTAAGAACTCTTGCTTAAGAAACTAGATTCAAGGATTAAGACCTTAGATTTGTAGGAGATCAGAGAATGAAAACCCTTTGGTTTCTCAATTTGGGGAAAGAAAATATTTTCACATTATAGGAAAATCTCATCCAAAGTTCATGAATGACCTTCATGGTGATGAATCTCAATTTAAATCATGTCTATATAATTTTCAGTTTTTTTGGATTGAGCATAGTAGATTTATGTTATCATATATATTATTGTGTAGTATATTTTGTATGTATGAATTTTTTTTACAAATATAAGAAAGAATTCGGAGTTTATATGTCATTTATGGGCTTCATTTACAAATTTGGTTTATCAATGTAATATAAAAATCTAGGTATTTTCCAAATATGGTTAAAATTGTAAATCTAATTTTTTTTCTTAAAATAATAGTTGGGGACATTATAGTAGTATCAAAGTTGGTTTTCCTACCTTCCTCTGAATCATGGGATTATCAAATATTGTTGTAAATTTCAATATAGATCTTTAAACTAGTTTTGGTACTTATGAAACTCTATCTATAGAGAATTGAAGAGAAAATTATTTTATACACTTTGAGAAATTGACAAGATCATTAGTAGAGAAAAATATTAAATCTTTTGCGCAATACTAGAATTTTTTAGAAGAATTAAAGTGATATTTTGTATTTGAAAAATATATATAATTTTCATTCTCAAACTACCAAAAGTAGATAAGAACAAAAGATATAACAAGGGGTTGAAAAGTGCAAAAAGGTGAACCAAAAATTAAAAAGAAAAAGATGCTTCCAAGGAGGAGATTATTAGCATGGCAAAGAGAAAATGTTCTTGAAAAATGAAGAGAATTTAGAACCAATTCCACAACCATCACCAAAACATAAATTATTTTTAAAGATACCCTATTGTAACAATTCAAAGAGAGCCCCACACAAGAAGTGATATTTTTCCCTCAAAATACCATGCCCCCGATTATGACAATGAAGGTATATGAAGACAAAATAAGCTTTACCGAAAGAAGCTATATTTTTTTCCAATGTACCATGGACTCCAATTCATAGGTTCCTAGGCAAGGAAAAACTACAATGCACTAAAGTAGTGTCAAATATGAACTTACACTTAAATGATCATAAAGTAATTTTGAATGTAGAGGACCAAGTGTTTGATGAGAAAGAAAAAGAAGATAGAATGAAAATAGAGGTCAAACAAATTATAAATGAGAGAAAAGAATACATGAATCCCTTATATCAATTAAAAATTAGGATAATTGAGCCCAAGGAGTAATAAAATTCATATTCACAAGAATTTGGAAGGAAGGAAACCCTACAGTAAACTCCAATGCAATTGGAAGGTATAAAATGTGGAGGAGAAAAGATTAATATATTCACTTATGAGTTTTTAGATCAATAAAAGATTCGTCTTAATGGAGTAAAAAATATATTTTCACTTATTGAATGCACAAATAAGGAATTTGTTCCTTTTTAGTCTACATCCATCAATCCTCCAATGGTTTATTAATTGTAGGATACTTGTGAAAATGAAGGTGAAAAATATTGTGTCCTAAAGATGAAGGTGTTGATTTAATTGAAGCATCGACAAAGGAAGACCAACAATATGAACATTTCTATGATTTTAGATGGGGGAATCAATTAGCTTATGAGGTAGAGGTTTAGGAAAGAAAAATTAGCTTTCAATATTTTTTTAACAACCTACCTTTTAATATGGATTTTGATAAGTCTTCTAGTTCTAGCTCTATGGCTAGTAAAATTATCAAATATCTATTGCTTCATGCTATATCATGGTTGATTTTTTATCATCTTTGGAAATATCACAAGAGATGAAATAATTAAAATATTTCCTTCCATAAGAGTATGAAATATAGGTAGTAAGCTAAGACACATGAAGAGAAAGACTAAAGCATCACCTGGTGCTTCAATCAAACAACTACAAAGGGAATATTATGAGAAACGTATTAAGGTTGAAAATTTTGATGGGATTAATAGCATTTCACACATTGAAATAAGTAGGCAAATTAATTTATCCAAGGGAAACATGAGATATGTAGTGAATTCTATGAGGATGAAAGTAAAATTATTATTTATGTTCAATGGTTGTGATTGAACAAAACTGTGGTTTCAAATTATTCTTGTAATGAAACTGAATTAATTCTTAGAAATGGCTTCCTCAATTCATCCTAAAGTGTCAATATGGGAACGTAGGATTTTGAACCGTGTTGTGGCAGTATGCTAAAGGGCTGCAATAATTAAACTAAGGGTTGATGGATGCAAACTAATGTAATTTGTATTCAAACAAGATTCTGATTTGCAGACTTCCTGTCACATGTGTGATAGGAACCTGTGAAGAAATTATTTTGCAGCAGAAAATAGATTATTGGCACACAATAAACCAAAATCGAAAATCTATATACAATAGAAACAAAATCTTTCTTGAAATGAAATAAACATAATCAAAGTTATGCTACTGAATGTAGATATGCTTTCAACATTAATTAACTATTCAACTCTTCAACTCATAGTGATCTTACTAATCGGCTTCTAGCTATTTTTAACAATACTAATAATATTTGATAGGTAGATTATACACACTGATAAGTGTTGAACAAACCAATAGTGATTAAACAAATTCATAAAGATTAACTATGTGGATAAGAATATGATACTTAACACAATAATCAATATGAAACCAATAAAATAATTATGAAATCACACATACATTACCACACTCAGATATCTAATGGAAAAATCACCAACAACCGAGGAAGTGGCCCTTGCCTTCGCCATCTATTGAGTGATGAAGCTCACAAACATAGAATTATCCACACTAACTATCATTCATTTGAATTTTAACAACATATTATGAATGCAATTTTAAAACCAATATATGATTTCCACACACACACACACACAGATATATATATATATATATCATAGTTGTCTATACCCATAACAGTCTTGCAGATGAAAGCGAATAAACGTTTTGGTTATTTGTGGCTTACAACCAACAACCATCGCAAGATAATAAAAAATAGCTTAAAGTCTTTTGACAATATCATAACAACTCAAAATAGATTTGTTAATCTCGGCACAAATATGGCTAAAGTGACAAAATGACTCCAACCGGCCCAGTCTTCCATCCACCGATGCCTTCATTCCCATGTGTCACCCGTTCAAGCATTTCCTATTATCAAAATCATGAAAATGATTAATAAACAACTAAAGGATTTGATATATTCAAATATTTTTATCTTTCCTTGTATTATATAAAATATTTTCAATTCATTCATGAAAAGTGATAGGAGTAGCAGGAAATACTAGGAAAGGTGACAAAGGTAAGAGAAAATAATACGAAAAATAATGGCATATTTTTCCCCCATCGTTTCCCCCCAATTGAAGACTTGTCCTCATGCAAAAAGGGTATAGAATACAAATCAAAAGGAGAAGGGGAAAATTTATGCAGAGTGCTAGTGACCTCTGTGACACACAACTGATAGAGTTTATGCAATTGTTTTTCATGTTCCTGAATTGTTACCACATATGTGTTGGTAGCATTTGTCTACTCGAGTGTTGCCTTGAGCTTATTGAGATGTGTTGCTTGTGATTCATTAAGTGACTCTACACCTTGAACCTATTTTTGGAGGGCTTCATTTTCTTCAATCAACTTAGTCATCATATTCTACATGCTACGAATCTCATCATTGGTTAGCAGGGGAGGCTCGTCCTCAGATTCTTTTTCTGCCTCAAATTCTTGTTCTCCTTGCTCATGGTGAGGAATTTCAACATTTTCCTACTTTTGATCATCCAACTCATTCACCTCCTTCTCTCTTCTTTCTCCTAATTCTGGTTCTACTTCTTGATGTCCAGTTGAGGGTATCTCCATTTTTATTGCTCATTACCCATTGGCACATTCCAACTTCTACTTTTCCATTTGGAGACATAATTTAGTGGTCTTTTGTTCTATCAAATTAACAACACCTTCATTCATTAACTGATTTGGAGAGTCTGGAATATTGGTGTTGTCAAGAATCTCCTCCTCTTGTGACAAGAATTCCTCATTCATAACCTATGCATTCTCATCAAAAGGTTCCATTATCTTTCCATCTATGGCTACTACTAAAACTAAAGGGTAGGATGGAAGGAGTTGGTTTTCTTGTTCACCCCCAACTTCATTTTCATTCCTAGTTTCATTTCCATTAGTAGTTATAGGTTCCTCTTTGGTCTTCCCTCTATTGTTCCTCCCCCGTAGCTCCCCAAAGAAATTTACTATCCTTCTGGTTATGTGATACACAACACCTAGGACTATGAGATCATCCATAGCTTTTGACTATTCAGAACCTAGAACTTCACTGGCTACATTTGCTAAATTTTCCAAATTTTCAGCTGTAGAAGGAGGTGACCTCTCTTTAATTGATGATTTTTCTTGAGAGGGTGATTTCTCTTTGTCACCAGTAGGAGTTGAAGCTTGTTTCTTTGAAGATCCAGGGAAGACTAAGTGTGTTTTTCTATGCCTTTTCCTCTTACTTTTAGGTGTGCTAGTTGTAACATATCTACTTGGGGTAACACGAGAGCTCTTGGTCGATTTTCTATCTGAGGTTAGGGTTCACTTTGTACCTCTTTTAGAAACCCTCTTCTTTGTAGATTTATGGGAATGACCAAAAATTTATTTTGTCCTCAAATATTCACTTTGTTCCTTTGAAGGGCTTTCATTATTACTTCATTTAATTGATTATGTGTCTACTGACTCATCATCTTCAGAAGAACTAGGTGGCTTGACAAGAGGCTCCTCCTCTATGGAGTTATCTGGGGTGTCTTCACTAAGCAATGAATCCTAGTCACGTAGAGGAGAGATTTTTTTCGATTCTCTTACAATTAATAATTTAATGAGGCCATGGTGGGCTAATGAGTTTTCATTCCCCTTTTGGACTACTTTTCACATTTGGTTTACAAAAGAGTAAAGAAAATATGGCAGGTTCATAATCATTCCCCATCTCAAATGGTTCATAAGTCAAAATTGCTTGGCATAAACATATACATACCTCCCTTCACAAGTGATATACTGGATGATGAATTTTTCCACGCTATCTCAGGGCTTCATAAGTGAGATTAACTTTGTGCCCTAACTAGTAATGATTTCAAAAGACTCCCCTCATGCGAAGAGCTTCTTGTGCAGGGGCTCAAGATCCATGGCACATTTGGATTTATCAAGAAAGTACTTCTCTCCAAAGAGTGGAAACCCAAAGATATCAGCTATGGCCTCTATTGAGAAAGGGATTGTTAAGCCGCAAAATTTTGCCTCCTTTTTGTGGCAGGTCATTGCAAACTCCTGCACAATCTTTTCATCATACCCTCTTAACCGTTTAAAATATGTATCCCATCTTTCTTTTTTGAATATTTTGTAAGCCTCTGGTGCCCTAAGTTCTTCCATGGTGGAGGGCTCAAAATGGTGGTGACGTCGGTCTCCTGCCATGGTGTTACCAAGATGCTATACATGCAGAAATCACTAGCCAATCTAGAAACTTTTACCGTTTCAGGGTGGTAGATGGATACCTAGTATAACTTTTGTGGTGAGAAGTTTTGGCAGATGGGTATTTTTCGTGGTGGTTTACCAAAAATCAAAATAAGCAGTTTACACACCTAGTCATTATTGCGACTTATGTTTAAGCAGGTAATAATGAGTATTTAGGAATAATAATTCATTACGGAAGATTGGAAAATATGCAATGTAAATGTGACATGATGGCATATGGTGTTCGATAGGAGATTTCCCCCCTCATCTGATCTTGTGACCTGTCCACGGGTCTTGTCACCAATCAATGCATGAACAAAAAATATTAAATTAAATAACAAAGAGAAAGAAAAAACATGAATTACCAATACCGATGATCACCGGAGGTGACGTGGAAACAGGCGCGGCCATGTAGAATAGAGAGAGAGGCAGAATAAAATAGTGTTGGTGGTATGGAGTAAGGATGTTTCTAGGTTGTTGACGAGGTGACGATGGCATCATGCAGATAAGCAGATCACTAGCCGGTGAAAGAAGAGGGCCAATGAGAGGCATCCAACTGGTGATCAACCGTGTGTGAATAGAGATTGTCAAGTCCACCAAAGAGATGTAAATAGACCATGGGACCAACCGTGGTGAATGGAACATTGCCTAGTGGATACAAATAGCAAAAGGATTCTAGCAAAAAAAAATAATGGAACCTTGACCAAAATATATTTGCAGCAGTTCCTGTCACAAAAGTGACAAGAAGGCAAAGAAGTCCTAGTGATGGTTGTTGGTTGTAAGCCACAAACAACCATAATGGCCTGAATGATAGGAACGTGAATGAAAAGGAATGGACACAAGGATGGGAGTGATGTGGAAACTAGCCAGGAATGAGGAATGATATGTACAGTGAGAGATCTGAAAACCATGGGCCAACAAAACACCAACCAATAGAGGCACCTAAGTAGAGGTTCCTAACAAGAAAAAGACAAGAACCATGGTAAATGTGAAAGGCGGAAGAAAATCATGTCATTGGGAGACAATAAAGAAAAGGCCATGGTTATGAATAGGAGGTCCAAAAAGAGACCTTGAACAAATGTAGTAAGGGACCCAAGCACCTACAACTCAAAGTAGAATAGTTCCTGGCATGAAAGTGATAGGAAGACGGGGTGCCAACTTGTGACAAGATTTTTTATTTTATTTTTAATGACAATAGACTGTCGGTTGCCCAATTTTCAATCTACCACCACTAAGGTTATTCAACAGCTAATGACTGTTGAAAACTGATTTTCAAGCATTGACCAGCCAACAATGCCTGAAGGTTTTCATTGTTGGATATTTTATTGCTCTTTTTTTTTTTAACACCTTCGTACAAATCAATTTTTGAGTAGGGAAAAAGGAACCACATTAATTTCCTTTTCCGCATCACAAAAGCAAGTTTCCTTTGAAAGAGGACACTTTTAAAGTTTCAAGCTATTCCCATTGTCAAGAAGAGTCCTTCGTTCAAAATACACTGTGCACATTTGAACAACACCATTATTGTAAACGGCATGAATTTCATAAGGGTCGATCCAGCGAGTATGGAACTTCTCCTTAAAGTCTTGGAATTGAGAATCATAAAGTAATGCCCAATCCCCTAGTTGGAATGTCTTTGATCGAATAAAATGGTCATGCCATTTCACTCTCTAGCTTTGTTCCAGTTCTGTATGAAAAAGAGCCTCTTGATGCATTTCATCAACTAAATGGAGTTGAGAAAGTATCTATTTTTGTGCTTCACTGAGATTCATTCCAATCTCAAGGGTAGTGCATAGATTCTTCACTTTGAATTCAATCATCAATACAACCCTCTTTCCATAAATGATCTCATATGGTGTCATCCCTATGGTTGTCTTCCAGGTTATGCGATAGGCCCAAACTGCTTCAGGAAGTCTTTATGCCTAGTCTTTCTTGTGCAATGCCACTGTCTTCATAAGAATATTCTCCAATTCTCAATTGGTTCATTCCACTTGTCCATTGGCTTACGAATGGTATGGAGAAGACTTTCGATGCTTAATTTTGTATTGTCTAACCAACTTGGTGATCAACTCAGAAGTGAATTGTGCTCCCTAGTCTAGAGTAATCTCCCTAGGCACACCAAACCTGCAAAACATCTCAAAATACAAGAAGTTATCAATATTAGTATCCCTAGCATGTTTTAAGGCTACTACCTCTACCCATTTGGTGACATAATTTGTACAAATCAAAATATATTCCTTATTCTCAGAAGGAGGGCTAATGGGTCCTACAAAATGTAACCCCCACTTTTCAAATGGTTCTTTGGATAACTGAGGATGTAAAGGCATTTCATCAGAGTAGGTAGGTTGTCCCATATTTTGACATTTTTCACAATGTTGAACATAACGCTTATTGTCCATGTGGAGTGTGGGCCAGTAATAACTAGCGGATAAGATCTTTTGAGTGGTCCTATGTGCAGCAAAATATCCTTTGCAAGGTTCTATATGGCATGCATGAAGAATGTCAAATACATCTTCTTTGGACACACATCGATGCATGATATTATCAAGGCCTCGGTAGAAGAGCATCCCATTAATCCATGTGTAATCACCATCGAGTCCCACCAGCTTTTGATGTTCCATTAGAGAGAAATGAGGCGGGAACCTGCAAGTAAAAAAGTAATTTGCCATATCAGCATATACATGGACTCTTTGCTGACATAGAAAAAAGGTGTTCATCTAGAAAGGTGTCATCAACTGGGGTTGGTTCATCTTCATGTTGTAGTCTGGAGAGAAAATCAGCCACCACATTCTCTCGCCCTAGTTTGTCAAGGATAGTAATATCAAACTCTTGCAAAAGAAGTAACCATCGAATTACTCACCCGATAATGATAGGTTTGTTCATCAAAAATAGAATGGAAAAATGATCTATATGTACAAAAAATTACATCCAGTGATAGTGGCGAAATTTATTTATTGCATAAACAACAGCCAAAAACTCTTTTTTAGTAAAAGTATAGTTTACCTCTACACCAGTAAAACTCTTACTGATATTATAAATAGCATAAAAAAGGGTGTCTTCCTTTTGTCCAAGGATGGCTCCCATAGAGTTATTTGATGCATCAGTATGTATATGAAATGGTAGTTCTTAGTTAGGTCCTCGTAGCACAGGTTTTGTGATGAGCTTACCTTTGATTTCTTTGAAAGCTTGCTGACATTCTGTTGTCCATGAGAAATTTGCATCCTTTCCTAGTAACAAAAATAACAATGAGGAAATCTTGCTGAAATTTTGAATAAACCTATGATAGTAACCAACATGTCCTAGGAAGCTACGTACATCCTTCAGACAAGTAGGCATAGGCAAGTCTTGAATAATGTTGATCTTTTTCAGATCTACCTCAATTCCTTTTTCAGAAATATAATGACCCAACACAATACCTTCAGTCATTAAGATATGACATTTTTCATGACTTAAGGAAAGATTAGTATCAATGCATCATTTAATTACCTTCTCAATATTTTCCTTAGCTTCCTCATATGTGTTACAATAAACAGTAAAATCATCCATATACACTTCTACGCAATCATGAATTAAATCAGAAAAAATGCTTAGAACAGCTCATTGGAAAGTAGCAGGTGCATTACAAAGTCCGATAGGTAAGACATTCTAGGAAAATATTCTCCAGGGGTAGGTAAAGGTGGTTTTGTCTTCGTCTTCCGCAGCAATTTGAATTTGGTTATACCCATTGAACCCATCAAGAAAGGAGAAGAATTTTTTCCTAGCTAAGGTGTCCAAGACTTGGTCAATGAAAGGAAGTGGGAAATGATCTTTCTTGGTGGCCTTGTTAAGGGCCCTATAATCGACACATATTTTCCAGTTCCCATTCTTTTTAGGTACAACTACAAGTGGGGACACCCACTGGCTATCTGATATAGGGTAAATAAATCCTACATTGAGCAACTTCTGAAGTTCTTCCTTAACTATTTCTCGTAAGGCTAGGTTTAAACTTCTTTGGGGTTGTCGCACCGGTCTACTCCCTTCCTCTATATAGATATGGTGTATACAAGTAGCGGGATGAATACCTCTCATATCTTGATAATCCCAAGCAAAGGCTTCTTTATGGGCAGACAACATCTCAACGAGTTCTTTCAATTAGCAGCCATCTAATCCAAGATTGATGTTAAGCGTTTTACTAGGTAAGATTTCAGTAGCTTGGGATTGTATAGGGGTATCTATGACAAGTAGTTATGAATTACACAAAGATGGATTAGTATCCCCAAATAAAAATGGATGGTATATACAACCATGTGGTAATAATTGATGCAAATTAATAAAGTGTTGAACAGACTATGAACTACCTACTAATGGAAAATTTTCAAATGTACAATTATCACTTATTTTCGTAGGAAAGATCATTGTCTCAAGATCACTATCAACTAGATAACGGTTCTACAATAAATGATTAACAATATTTTCTTCTAAAACCTCTTCAAATTGTCTACTTCGATCTATTGTCAAAATAGGTAGAGACTCCTCTACGTCGCTATCAATCCACAAAGGATCCTCTATTTCCAAAAATGGTTGCACTAGAGGGTACAGTGTTAACTGCTTCATTTTCTCCCTATTCGAGATCACCATATTTCTAGACTTGCAATCAATGAAACCATTAGCAGCAGCTAACCAAGGTCTTCCTAAAATCAGGGGGTATCTGTTGGATTTTTTGGGTGTGTTGCTGATATGTGGTTGTCATTGATGTCAACACTATTAGCATTAATGTCTTTAAGACTATATATGTCGAGGATATTGAAAAAATTGTGATAAAATATGTTGCAGGTTGTCTATGAAGCTGTGAGGATTAGTATGATGGAAATTTTAGTATGTTGATGGTGAGAAGTTGTGGATTAAAGGGTTTTTTTTAGGTGTATCTAGTTTATCCACCAAAATTTTCAGAGGTTTGCATGAAGATTTCAGAAAGTTATGATTTTTTGTGTTCTGACAGTTATTTTTTTATTGTAGCTAGTGTTCCTCGAAGAAGATAATGTGATTCTAGTAATTTGAGTTGTGTTGAATGCTCCTATGGTGTTTGTGGATGTTTCTAGATCATGCTCTATCTATGTTGCACGTCTGTATTGATCGTTGTGCTCGCGATCAGTGATTTTCTCTTGTGTGTTCATGTTTTTCATGTTCATGGCCGACAAGGTGATTGTAGCATGTTGTGGATCTTCGAGGAATAATTTTTGAAGGTTTTTTGTGTTTGAAGATATTGTTCTGGGTCTCTACTATGTTTTGGCCAACCTTGGTGGATTTGCATTAATAATATTTATTGTTTTGGGCCGATAGTTTGTATTTATTTTATTATTTATTTGAAGCCGACATGTAATGATGCAATTCCTTGTTGTGGATATATATAAGCAATTTTTTCTTCATTTGAATGAGAGTGAGCAAGTGTGTGTGCATCAATAATGTTCTAAATCTTCCAAAGGCAGATCAAAGTGTCAAGAAGAGTGAAGAAAAGTGAAGAAAAGTGAAGAAGTGTTTGTGTGCTTAACTGGAACTGTAATCAGGCACTAGCAGATGCTATTTTCTTAGGTCAAGATCTTTCAGATGGATTTAATCTGAGTATTACTGTAAGATAGTGAGTCTTCCCTTGGGTAGTAAGCCTTTTGTAATTGATCAGTGACCTCTAGGTAGTGTGCCTGAATGCATGTGCATTCCCCATTTTTCCATACTTTTAATAGAGTATAAACTTGTGGATTAACCTCCATCGTGGTTTTCCCCCTAACAAGGTTTCCACGTAAAAAATCTTGGTGTTATGTGTGCTTTTGATGTGTTTTTGATTTATGCTTTCATGGTTATTAATCAGATCTAAGAATAGGGGTTAATAAATTTAATAAGTTTGAAATTTTGTGACAACTGATTCACCCCCCCTCTCAGTTGTTTTCCCTTGTGTTTCCAACAATTAGTATCAGAGCAAGTTCCTTGGAAGAAGTTTAACAACTTGAGGTGATCTAGGATGGTGACATATAAGAAGGATGGTCCGAGATTTGATGGAATAAATTATTCTCTATGTGTGGAAGACTCAAAAGGAATGCCATCTAAGATGCATTTGTGAATCCTACTGGAGCATTACAAGTAATAGGTATGTTATTCCTAAAAATGGTCCTACTACTACTATTGAGATTAGGGATGTTGAATACAATATCAGGGTTAAGGAAGCATTGTTGAGTGCTTTGATTGATTCTGAGATGACGAATGTTATAGATCTAAAGACTGGTTATGAGATCTAGAAAAAGTTGAAAACTTTGTATGAAGGTGATGCTAATGTGAAGATTGCTAAACTAAAAAGTTTGAAAGGGAAATATGAATTGTTGAGAATGGGTGATGATGAGAATATTACTACTTTCATGCAAAGAGTGAAAAAAACTTGTGTGTGGTATGAGATGTGTTGGTGGATAGTTGAATGAATCAGAGATTGTTGCTAAAGTGCTTAGATCCTTTCCTAATGCATACAAAGTCAAAGCTATAGCTATTGATGAGCTCCAAACTGTGACAAATGTAACCAGAGATATGTTGATTGGTAAACTTATTGCTTTTGAGTTGATTGAATTCAATGATTCCCTTCCTAAGATATAATTTGCATTTAAAGGTACTACCTTCAGAAGAGATAAGCAGAGATATGATTTGGGTGAAAGTTCTTCTAGAAAGGTATTCAAGTATGAGGAATAAATGAGATAGATTGAAGAAGAAGAGAGAGAACTGGATGAGCTTGAAGCACTTATTGTCAAAAGAGAAGCTAGAGGAGGAGGTAAGCATAAAGTAAATTTTTCTATTAAATTTTTTTCTTGCAATAAGATAGGTCATTTTGCATGAAGGTGTCCAGAAAGAGTTCATAAGTCAAGACCGAACAAGCCTAAATTTCAAAGGAAGTGTTATTATGTTGTTGATGAAGGTGTGACAGATGATGAATCTGATAAAGGGAATGTAAATGAAAATGAGTTTGTGTTTATTGCTATCAAGGAAAGTAATTGTGTGTTTATTGAATTTGCTAGTTGTACAAATGTGGAGAAAGCCCTATCTGCTTGAGTTGAAGAGAAGGATGAATGGGTAATTGATAGTGGATATTCCCATCACATGATAGGTGATAAAACTAAATTTGTAAGCCTGGAAAAGTATGATGATGGTGTTGTAAGATTTGGTGATAACAATGGTATAATCTATGGAAGGTTTGAAACATAATCTCTTAAGTGTCGGACAAATGGTTGATAAGGGATACAATCTTCAATTCAAGGATGGAAAGTGTAGAATATTGGGAAGTTCCGAAAATGTGATTGCTTCAGGTACAAAACCAAAGGTAACATCTTTCACCTAAATGCTGCTAGTAAAAGTTGTCTGATTGCTCAAGTTGATGAAAGTTGGTTGTGGCATAGGAGAATGTGTCATGTAAACTTTGACAATATTATCAAGATAAGTTCTACTTAGGAAGTGAGAGATCTTCCTAAGTTGGTAAAACCTTCTAACTCCATATGCAACGAATGTTAGTTAGGAAAGGAAACTAGAATTTCATTTCGCAGCAAACAACATTGTTCAAATACATTGTTGGAGCTTGTGCATACTGATTTGTGTGGTCCTTCTAGATTCAGAAATTTACAAAGTTACAGGTATTTCATGTTGCTTATTGATGATTATTCTAGGATGATGTGGGTTACTTTCTTAAGGGGGAATCTGAAGCTCTAGAGAAGTTCAAGATCTTTAAGGCTATGGTTGAGATAGAGATAGGTCTAAAGATTAAGTGTTTGAGATCAAATAGAGGTGGTGAATTCACTTCCCATGAGTTTAATTCTTTTTGTGAAGTGCATGGGATAAAGAAACAATTATCTGCACCATGGACCCCTTAGTAAAATGGAGTTGTGGAAAGGAAGAATAGGACATTTCAAGATGCTACTAGGACTATGATGTTGGAAGGAAATTTTCCTCATATTTATTGGAGAGAAGTTGTGAGTACTGTTGTTTATATCCTCAATCGGGTAAAAATCAAAGGTGATATCAATAAGACACATTTTGAGCTATGGTCTAGTCATAAGCATACTATTAGATATTTCAAAGTATTTGGGAGTAAATTATATATCAAAAGAGATGAAGAAATAGGAAAGTTTGATGTTGGGAGTGATGAAGGAATATTTCTTGGTTATTCTACTAAGAGTAAGGCCTACCGGTGCTACAATAAGAGATTGAGGAAAATGGTTGAAATTGCAAATGTTAAGGTTGATGAAGACATTGCTAGACCATCCAGAACCTATGGATATGATTTTGATCATCAGAATGATAATACAAACAAAGATCAAACTTCAAATCAAGTTCAGATCATTTTGGTGAATCAAGAAGATCAAGAGGAAGGAGAAACTAGTGAAAATATAGAAGAGAGATCACAAGAGCCTGAAGTTCAAGAACATCCTAAGACTCCAAGGTATGTGAGACTAAATCATTCAGAAAATCATATTATAGGTGATAAGAACAAAGGTGTCCAAACTAGGAGAAGAATTGCAGAAGAATACTATTTGATATCAAAGACTAAGCCAAGTGATGTAAATGAAGCATGAAAAGATGAACATTGGATTGAAGCAATGAAAGAAAAACTACAGAAATTTGAGAAGAATAATACATGGATTCTTGTTCCTAGACCTAAGGACAAAAATTTAATTGGAACTAAATGGGTCTTTTGGAATAAACTGAATGAGCAAGGTGAAGTTATTAGAAACAAAGCAAGACTAGTCTGTAAAGGTATTCTCAAATGGAAGGAATTGACTTTGAAGAAACTTTTTCCCCTATTGCTAGCATTTAAGCTATGAGACTATTTTTTGCTTATGTTTCTTACAAAAACTATAAGGTTTATCATATGGATGTCAAGCCAACACTTCTTAATGGCGAATTGGAAGAAGAGGTGTATGTTCAGCAACCTAATGGATTTCAATTGACTAATTAGGGAGATATGGTTTGTCGATTGATGAAAGTATTGTATGGACTCAAGCAAGCCCCTAGAGCTTGGTATGCCAAATTGGACAAGTATTTGATGAAGCTTTGATTTAACAAAGGTATTGTTGATAGTAATTTTTATTTCAAAATTGATGATGATAAAGATTTTATTGTGGAAGTCTTTGTTGATGATATCATTTTTGGAGGAGATGATGGTTTGTGCATGAATTTTGTTGATGAGATGCAGAATGAGTTTGAGATGTCAATGGTTGGAGAGATGAAATTATTTTCGGGATTGCAAGCTACTCAATTAGATAAAGGGATATTTATATCTCAGTCCAAGTATGTGAAATAATTGCTAAAGAACTTTGGTCTGGAAGATTCAAAGCCAGTCGGTACACCCATGGTGATCAAATGTAAGTTGACAATAGATGATGATTCTTTGAATGAAAATTAGACTAGATACAGATCAATGATTGGTGGATTAGTTAATTTGACTCAAATGAGACTTGATATCATGAATGTTGTATGTATTGTTGCCAGATTTCAAGCCGATCCTAAGGAATCTCATTTGACTATTGTGAAGATAAATTTCAGATACTTGAAGGGAACAGTTGATTTTGGCTTGTGGTATCCTAAAGATGATTATCTTACTTTGAGTGCCTTTACTAATGTTGATTGGGTAGGAGATGTTAATGATAGGAAAAGTACTAGTGGTGGCACATTTTTCTTGGGAAAGAAGTTGATTTCATGGTTAAGTAAAAACCAGAATGTCATTTCTTTGTCTACTGCAGAGGAATAATACATTGGTGTTGCTAACAATTGTACTCAAGTATTATGGATGAATGATATGTTGAAAGATATTAGAGTTATGTATGATGAGCCTACTGCTATATTCTATGATAATTCAAGTGCAATTAACATTTCTCAGAATCTGGTGTTGCATTCAAAGACCGAACATATATCTATCAAGTTTCACTTTTTGAGAGAGAAGGTGCATGAAAAGGAAGTCAGATTGGAGTATGTGGCTACTTAGGAACATATTGCAGAAATCTTTACCAAGTCATTGCCTAAGGATACTTTTGATTACCCCTCCTAATCATAGCTAAGATGCATTGTTGTGCATCAGTCTATGCATTTCACAGTCATATCTTGATTCAGATTGATGTTGTGGTGGCTACTACTCAGGGGGAGTAGTCAGATGATTCAGATATGGCGTTCAGAGCTTGTGTATACCTTTTCCATTGATTTCAAAGGGGGAGAAGAGCAATGTGAAAAATTGGGAATTATCTGAGGAGAAGAAGTCATGAGAAAAGAGTCAGAACCTAAGGGGGAGTAAGTATTGAAGTTAGTTACATTGATGGTGTTTTTCACATCATGTGTTGCTATCAATGCCAAAGGGGGAGATTGTTGGATGTTGTGGATGTGTTTCTGATATGTGGTTGTCATTTATGTCAACACTATTAGCATTAATGTCTTTAAGATTGTATATGTCGAGGATATTGAGAAAATTGTAATAAAATATGTTGCAGGTTGTCTATAAAGCAATGAAGATCAGTATGATGGAAAGTTCAGTATGTTGATGGTGAGAAGTTTTGGATTAAAGGGTTGTTTTTTAGGTGTATCTAGTTTATCCGCTGAAATTTTTAGAGGTTCACATGAAGATTTGAGCAAGTTATGAGTTTTTATGTTCTAATAGTTATTTTGTTATTGTAGTTGGTGTTCTTGGAAAAAGATAATGTGATTCTGGTAATATGAGTTGTTGTGAATGCTCCTATGGTTTTTGTGGATGTTTCTAGATCATGTTTTATCTATGTTTCATATTTGCATTGATCGATGTGCTCGCGATCAGTGATTTTCTCTTGCGTGTTCATGTTTTTCATGTTCATGGCCGACAAAGTGATTATAGAGTGTTATGGATCTTCGAGGAATAATTTTTGAAGGTGTTTTATGTTTGAGGATATTGTTTCTGGGTCTCTACTATGCTTTGGATGACCTTGATGGATTCACATTAATAATATTTATTGTTTTGGCCGATAATTTGTATTTATTTTATTATTTTGTTGAAGACGACATGTAATGATGTAATTCCTTGTTGCGGATAAATATAAGCGATTGTTTCTTCATTTTAATGAGAGTGAGAAATTTTTTGTGCGTGAATAATGTTCTAAATCTTTTGAAGGCAAAGCAGAGTGTGAAGAAGAGTGAAGAAAAGTGAATAAGTGTTCATTTTCTTAATCAGAACTGTAATCAAGCATTAGCAGATGCTATTTTCTCATTTCAAGATCTTTCAAATGGATTTAATCTGAATATTACTGTAAGACAGTGATTCTTCCCTTGGGAATTAATCCTTTTTTAATTGAGCAGTGAGCTCTAGGTAGTGTGTCTGAATGCATGTGTATTCCTCATTTTTTCATACTTTTAACAGAGCATAAACTTGTGGATTAACCTCCACCATGTTTTTTCCCTTAATTAGGTTTCCATGCAAAAAAATCTTGGTGTTATGTGTGTTTCTGGTGTGTTGTTGATTTATGTTTTCATGGTTATTAATCAAATCTAAGAATAGGGGTTAATAAATTTAATAAGTTTGAAATTTTGTGAAAACTGATTCACCCCCCCCCCCCCCACCCCTCTTAATTGTCTTCCCTTGTGTTGCCAACAGTATCCCCCCAGCTTAATACTTGGTTGCAAAATCATAAAATTTGTTGGATACTCCCAAGACTCAATAGAAATAATGATGTCTTCGATCATACCTTCTGGTTTTATGAGGGAATCATTAGCCATTTGCAAGACTATTGGAGTAGGTCTTAGTCCTTGAAGGGCCAGCCTCTCCTAGTCTCATTAGTCATTACATTTATAGCTGCTCCTAAATCCACAAGTGTATTTGGAATGGTTACATCACCAATACGTACCTTAATCATTGGACTACCTAGATCCTCATACTTAGGGACTAAAATCTTTCCCAGCATCAATTCCAAGTTGTCTAATGACTTGGACTGTCTTGGGGTCCTGATTCTTTTATTGCTTCCTCCCACAAAGTTCTTTAACTACCTTGGTGTACATAGGAATATCTTGAATAGCTTGCAACAAAGGAATCTTAATGTTAACATTGTGTAATTCATTCATAAAACCAAAGTTAGATTGAAATGTTTCATGTTGCTTTGGTTGCTCTTGTGGCCTATCTGGAAATGGAGGCTTTGGTTTATCTTCTTCGCATTCAATCAGATGGTCCTCAACTTTTGTGATGGTTGGTCCTTGAAGGTTCTTCCCTGACCTTAGGTTTACACCTTCGATCTCTAATGCATTGACAGGATAAGTCAGGAATCTTGACACTCCATTATTATAAACTAGTTGAGTCACCTTATTGTTTTGATTGGGTGTTAGTTGTGTGGGAATCGGTGTGGCTTTTGGTGTTTGGGTCGAACTAGAAGGTTGATTAGATAACAGGACAGGTGGTAAGAGTTGTTGGGATTGTTGATACAAATTTATTGTTGGAGGTGGTGGGTATGGGGGAAATGACTGATATTGTGGATAAGGTGGTGGTGGTGCTCACCATGCTTTCCATGAGTGTGGAGCAAGTGGATATTTTTGTGACCACTGATGGTAGTATGAAGGGTGTTTCCCATTTCCATACCATCCAGACTGGTTTGGGAAGGAATTTTGTTGAAAAGGATTTTGGGGTGCAGCTTGGTAATCAGGTGGGGGCATTGCTCTTGGTTGCCACTGTCTTCTTTGGGCCATGAAGTAAATAGATTCATTTGTGTATTGTACCATATTCATTCCTACAAGAAGAGTTTTTAGAGTAGTGTCCCTATTGGCTTCTTCTAAAGAAGATATCTTTGTTTTATTATATGGAAATTCCTTATTACTATGCTTCTTTCGACAAACGGGGAAAAAGATAGCTAAGGCTTTCTCAACCTCCTCATGTTTCCTTCATGTATATAAAGTGTCTATCTATTAACCCATATTACTTAACAAGTCAGTCTTAAGGTCTTCAAGTAGATTACCTATCTTAGGCTTGGTGATACCTGTTGAAGTTCCTGTAGAATACAACTTGCTTGAGTAGTTCCTTCCTAACTAAGACCTAGAATAGTTCCTACAAATATCACAGATATCATCAGATTCCATTTTAGAAATATTCCCTTTTCCTATTAAGTTTAATGCCTCCATAAAATCATCTCTTATTCCTCTAAGAAACAACATTTTAACAGCATCATCATTCAATCTCGGTTGGTGGGATCATTGAATACTGAACATGAAGTGCTCAAGGTAGTCCTCCATAGACTCATCTTCCTTTTGTGTCATGCGAAATATTTCATCCCAAACCTCCTTTGTTTTGTAATACTCCTAGTAATTTTTTAGGAATAACTCCTTCATGACTTCCCATGTCCTGATATTCTTGAGGTTCATAAACCATCGTAGGGCAGCATCCTTTAATGTAGCTAGAAATAGTTTGAGTTTTTGCACGTTACTTTGATAATCATAGTTGTGGCACAACACATCAAATTCAAACAAAAACATATCAGGATCCTCAATCGAAAGACCATGAAAAATAGCCAAAGTAGAATGAGGAATGTTCTTCATAGGAGCATGTTGTTTAGGATGTGTGATTGGAAACTCAAAGGTAATCAGATTATTGTTGTTGTTTTTTTTTTTTGGGATCCATGACATCTAATTCCCAAGGGGTAAGGTAGGTTTTAAATGGCTCCTAGGTTTCTTCTGAGAATGGACCAGCTTCCAGCCCGTAAGTTTCCTGAAAGAACTTTTCAACCTTTTTCACAATATTTCAGAAGAACTTGGATGGGTAACTGTAAGTGTCTCAATAGTAGTAGACTCTATGACACATCTCTCAATATCAGGTTCGTGTAACTCTAAGGTCTGTACTTTATTTTTTGGTTTCCCTTGTGAGATGCCTCCCTCAACTAATGTTTTTGGATTGTTTGATTTTTTTGATTGTATATTATTCCCTTTGTCTTTTTTAACAAATCTTCCTCTACTATTCCTACTACAATTCATGCACCTAAATGACTTATAAAAAATCAAACTAAGGTTAATTATCCAAACGACGTCGACTGTCGTATGGAATTTCTCCTTAGCGCAATGCTTCAAGCTTAGTTTACTAGAAATATAGACCTTTAACACTATTCCCTGGTAACAACACCAAAATGATTGGACAAAATTGTGGTTTCAAATTGTTCTTGTAATGGATCTAAATTAATTCTTAGAAATGGCTTCCTCAGTTCATCCTAAAGTGTCAATCTGAGAACATAGGCTTTTGAACCATGTTGTGGCAGTAAACCAAAGGGCCACAATCATTAAACTAAGGGTTGATGGATGCAAACTAATGTAATTTGTATTCAAAAAAAATTTTGCTTTTTAGACTTCCTATCACATGTGTGATAGGAACCCGTGAAGAAATGATTCTGCAGCAGAAAATGGATTACTGGCACACAACAAAAAAGAATCAAAAATCTCTATACAACAGAACAAAAATATTTCTTGAAATAAAATAAACAAAATCAAATGTATGCTATTGAATGTAGATATGCTTTCAACATTAATTAACTATTCAACTCCTCAACTCAAAGTGATTTTACTAATCAGATTCTAGCTATTCTTAACAATAGTGATAATATTTGATAAGTAGATTAAACACACTGATAAGTGTTGAAAAAACCAATAGAGATTAAACACATTCATAAAGATTAACTACGCAAATAAGAATTAGATACTTAACACAATAATCAATATGAAACCAATCAAATAATTATGAAATCACACATACATTACCACACTCAGATATCTAATGGAAAAATCACCAACAACCGAGGAAGTGGGCCCTGCCTTCGCCATCTATTGAGTGATGAATCTCACAAACACAGAATTATTCCACACTATCATTCATTTGAATTGCAACAATAGATTATGAATGCAATTTTAACACCAATGTATGATTTCTATTATTTCTATATATATGAGTCTTCAGCATTCACACACACACACACATATATGTGTGTGTGTGTATATATATATATATATATATATATATATATATATATATATATATATCACAGTTGTCTATACCCATAAGAGTCTTGCAGATGAAAGTGAATAAAATTTTTGGTTGTTTGTTGCTTACAACCAATAACCATCAAAAGATAATCAAAAATAGCTTAAATTCTTTTGACAGTATCATACCAACTCAAAACAGATTTATTAATCTCGGCATAAATATGGCTAAAGTGACAAAATGACTCCAACCGACCTAGTCTTCTATCCATCGATGCCTTCATGCCCATGTGTCGCCCGTTCAAGCATTTCTTGTTATCAAAATCGTGAAAATGATTAATAATCAACCAAGGGATTTGATATATTCATAAATTTTTATCTTTCCTTGTATTCTATAAAATATTTTCAATTCATTCACGAAAAGTGATAGGAGCAGTAGGAAATACCAGGAAAGATGACAAAGGTAAGAGTAAATAATAGGTAAAATAATGGCATATTTTTCCCCCATCAGGTTGCATTGCATGGGTGGCATTCTACAAAATAAATAATTTAGATCTAAAGGAAAAGATTTGGTGCATAGAGATGTCACTAGTGGAACTCTAGGAGGAGTCACAAATAAGAATATTTATTGCAAGAGACAAGTTTCTTGGACAATGAGAAACATGGTGATGGGGACATGCATATTGTCTCATTTTATGGTAAGCCACTTAGTCCTCATTTTGTTATTTCAATGTTCCCAAATCAACATAGTGTGGTGCTCCATAGTATGTCTTTAGGATCACTATAAAATAGAATATTTTAATATGGCATGGAATTAGAAGTTTGTTATAAGCATGCCTTTATCACTCTTTATTTCTAAAAGACTAATTTGAGAACAAGCCACCATCATATCATTTTTTCATAGGATAATGTGCATAATACAAATTTTAAATGCCTTGTTAGACACACTAAGCTCTTGTATATTCCATTCAACTTAACCAATGCACCAACTAATTTCTAAGCTAGGGTGAATCAAGTATTCAATGGACAATTGTGATAATTTTATTTTATTTTATGATATGATGATTTATAGAAAAGTAAGGAAGAATCATATTAAGAACCCAAATTTGATCATTGGAATTCTAGCTCATCAAGCTCTATTTTAAAAATAATTTAAGTGTGAGATCAATTACACATTTTTTTATACTAGGTCATGTTATTACTCAAGACACACAATAGAGTCAAAAGATAATTCAAATATATCTAGAATGGGATTCTCCTACCACAAGTTAACGCTATTGAGAGGATTATATAGTTTATGCAATGGTGATAAAAGATTTATTAAGGGATTTCTACATGCAACAAAACCCTTAACAAACATGACAAAGAAAAGAGCTCATGTATGGGTGGATTCAACAAAAGATTTTTTTGATAAGCCTATTAATGTGATTAGCTCATGTCCCATTTTTCACTTCAGATTTCTTTCATCCCTATGTGGTGTATTGTGGTGTTTTAGGATAAATTAGGCGCATATTAATACAAAAGAGACACTACATAAAAATTGAGATAATGAAATCTAAATATGTTGAAATGAACAAGAAAAATCAGAGGGGGGGGTGAATCAGTTGTATCTAATCACATTCACCACATATCTTAAACAATTATGCATTCACTTTAATCTATTATTAAGTATGAGCATGAAGTGTAGATAATAGAAAGAAAACACAAGAAACACTAGATTTACATGGAAAACCCAGTAAGGGAAAAACCATGGTGAAGATTAACTCACAATATAAGAGTAATTACAAAACTGTTTACAAAGAGGCTCACTGCCCAAGATAGGACTCATTGTCCAGATAGAACTCACTGTCCAAATGGGAGGCTCACTACCTACAAATAAAGAAGATAGAAATAATAATGTTACACAAATAACATTATCTCAATGCAACAAAATATCCACCACAACAACTTGCACACATCTGCAGCCTTGATTAGACAATTGTAGACACCATCAGCTCACTACTTTCAAGAGTCTAATACATTGAAGTCCTCGCTTCCTCAGTTCACTTTCACACAATCTCTTGTATCTAACTTGCTTATCACACTTGTGGCCTCAATCCTTAACATCTTGTCTTTTATTTATACCATCTTTAATCTTAGAAAATTTCTCCAAGGTCGGCTACACACTCTTCATTGTATAAATTCAAATTAGGTCAAAAACTCAACATTCTCATGGTGGATGAGAATGAGAGTGGACAAAACCAATAGTTAAATGGGACCCAAAACAACATATTGGATCAATTACACGCTTCCTTAAGTGATATTGATCCTTCGCATGACGTGTAAACACCGGTTCGGCCAAACCTAATGAAAACACCAATGAAATTTGAAGTACACAAATTTGTAACAAGAAGATAACATGTAGACCACATAAAATGCTTCACCATACACTAGAACACATCTTATATTCCTTTAGATTCATCTGCAACAACTGCAACAACCTTCATACAAGGAGCACATTCCATTAGTCCATCAAGACTATATAGACACACATAGTAACTTTGAAACTAGTCTTCTAAAGCACCAAACCATGAACACCTTTGATAAAACATAGATAACACCATTACAAGCCTTCTTCCAAATCCACAAGAGATGAAATAAACTAGCGGAATAATGCGGAGCAGATATATTTCTCCTAGTCTACAGATAAACAACTCTTCTAGACCAGTTCACAAACCGGTGAACTCAACTTTCACTTTTCATCAAGCCAGAAGCTATAATCTAGGATATATCACCCAAGGATGCCCTTAAAAAAAACTACAGATCTGCACAAGCATAGGATCAATACAGAAGAAATGTGAAGTACATACCGGAGCACATTCTAAACACACATAATTATGTCTTCACTATTTATTAATTTTCTCAAAAGCACTGGGTAACTCATCAAATCAGTGCACCTATAACACCATAAAGATAGCTCCATGTGTTGGAAGTATGTCATATATTTTCATTGATGTCACCATGTTGGTCCGGTACCTTGTACCAGTGTGTAGATCACGCTTATCCTATCTGGTATTTGATTCTGTATCTCTGGTATTTTGGTCTGCATATTCGCTCTGGTAATCAGTATGATCAAAGGTTTTGGGAAAAGTCTTATAATGGTTGGAAGCATGTATGAATGTACTTTGATATGTTCATATTTTTGGGCGATGAATCGGCATCGGTTTTTGAGATTTCATTTTGGTATTTAGTTAATCCTGGCCGACATGATGTTGCATGACATGGGAGAATTGCATTCGGAAAAGCTTTATATGAAGCCGACAAGTTATCATTTTGAGAATATGGTTTGCATCAATTAGGCTGACCTAATTAATGAATTCGCACATATCAGGTATATATGAAACATAGTTAAGACATGTGAAGTGGTGAAGAAAAATGATGTGAATGCAAAGAGAAGAAGAAGTGTGTATGTACATTTGTATAAGCGAAGTGTGTGGATAGATGGTTGAGGAATAATCTATTGTCATGCGAGAAAATAATCTAAGCATCATGGAACTGAATCTACACATGTGGTGTAACTCCTCAGTTCAACTCTGGTGGTTAGCCATTTTTTTCTTATTTTTGTAGGCAGTGAGCCTCCATCTTTGGATAGTAAGTTCTTGTAAGCAATGAGCTTTTTGTATCTAGTAGTGAGCCTCTTTGTAACCAGTATTGGTATAACTATATATATATATTGTGATTTAATCCTCACCATGGTTTTTCCCTCATTGGGTTTTCCATGTAAAATCTGGTGTTCTTATGTTCTGGAAGTTGATGTTTGATTATTTCTTTAATTTGTTATGTGCTGCAATAAAGTTTTAAGTATTTATTCAATGAGTTTGTGTGGATACTGATTCACCCCCCTCTCAGTATCCGGCTTATTCAACAATTGGTATCAAAGCCAGGTTCCTCTAGAGAAATCTAATAGCTTGAGGAGGTCTTGCAGATTGAACAAATGGATAAAGAAGAGCTTCGGACTGCCCTTGAAGATCTTGACAAGGCTGAAAGTGAAAATAGAGACCTAGAGACAAATCTTGATGAAGCAAATGAATGCATCCAGAAATTAAAAGAGCAGTTAAAGAAATTCAAGCAAAGATACAAAGAAGTAAGTGAGGAGTTGAAACAAGAAAATGATGAGAATACCAGACTAAATTTGAAGATAGATGAAAAGAAGAAAGTTGAAGAATGCTTGAAAAATGTAATACAAAGAAAATTTGATGTTTGTTGTAGGCTTGAACAGGAAGTGATGAATCTGAAAATAGAAGTTCAGAAAGAAAAACTCTACGAAGATGAATTTAAGAAAAGCTCCACCAAGCTTGATGAATTGATAGCAAGACATAAACCTTCTAAAGACAAAAGTGGCTTAGGTAATGAACCTAATGGAAAAATGCAGAATTCAAATCCAGTAATCAATCAGAAGACTCAAGAGTAAGGAAAGAAGAAAGGATACTCTGGAAGGAAACCACTAAATGCACAAAGGTACTCACCATTCAATGGTGTTTTTTTTCATGCAATAAGTTTGTTCATAAGGCAACTGAGTGTGGGAGTAGGTTGAATCAATTTTTTGGTCCCTTCTCCGGACAATGTTATACATGCAAGAAGATAGGACATAAATTTATTGAATGCATATCTTTGGTAAGGATGATTAGTCAGGTGATGATGAATAAGTTCAATGGAAAAAGGATGAATCAATCATTTAATGTCTATTGTTATAACTATAACGTGTTTGGACATAAAGAAAATCAATGCAGAATAGGAAATAATGGAAACCGGACAAGACAGAGAAGTATTGTTTGTTAGTATTGCAAGAAACCAAGACATATTTCAAAGGTGTGTAGAAATAAAAAGGGGAAGCAGTCTACTCCAGTGGAAGATAATAAACCGGTGGAAAAGATTGATAAGGAATAGGTTAAGCAAGAAATGAGAAAAATATGGAAAAATAAAGAAGGATCAAAGTCTACTGATGCATTTGTACCCTTATCTGATGCAGATGAATCCTATGGGAATGATACCTAGCATGGTCTTAGGGGGAGCTTTATCAAAAAATCAATTAAACCCCTGGAAGAATAGTGTTTTAGGTGTTGACACGTGGATATGTTGTGAGGAATGGTAGGACAAAATTAATGCAAAAGAAATTGGAAGAAAAGGAGCGAGTATGTTCCTTTGTAGATTAAATTAGGGTTTCTGAGTGTAAATGGAAGAGAAGTTTATCAGCTTTTTGCAATTAATGTGAGTTAGGGAAAAATGGTGAAGTATAAAGAAAATTTCACAAATCATTTTTGATCATCAAATGCATTCGAAAGATTTGTAGAGCAACTTGGAACTCTCTTGAAGCGTTTATGAAGAGATTTGAAGACTTTCGAAGAAATCATTGTGGATATTTGAAATAGGTGACGGAAGTTTCCCTATCTCGCGGCTACAAAAGAAGGTAACAAAAGAATTTTCTTGTTAAATTTTGAGAACTATAATGGAAATATCTAAAAGAGGATCGAGTGAGAATATCCCTCTGAAGTTGAAAGGAGACAAGATGGATGAATTTGATCATCAAAAAATAAAGAAATTGGAATTAGGGTTGGAACCGAGCGATTTATGGAACTTACAAACCCTGGGTTTGGATTTATGGGGAGAATTCCCTTGGTTTCTTGATAAAGAATTTATCTTGTTCCTTCCGATAAAATTCAAGGATGGCAACATTGTATTGGACAAACCCTATCATGTTTCGAAGGAAGCAATCGAAGCAGTTACCGGACTGTGTAGTGTCGTAGAACTTCCTCGATGGAAGACTATAAAATAAAAGGAAGTGGAGGAAATGACGAGAGTTGACAAAGATCTCTTAGCACTTTTGATCGACGCTATTGGTGATTCCTCTATTAGGTATGTTGTGTACGACATTTCTTATTAAATCTATTTCAAAAATCGTGAAAGCTCTACTTCGGCCATTGTAGTATATTTGGCACATAAAATGGTGAAAGAGAACATACAATTTGATCTATGTAAGCTCTTTCTTGAAAATCTTACCAAGAATATACAAATGACATTGGGAGAAGGATACCCATTCTATTTTGGGTCCTTGCTTACATGCTTGGTATTTTATTTTCTAAAATCACTATTGGGAAATAAAGATGTTGAGTGGGAATCCAAGATTCCCATTGTAAGACAGATATTCAGGCACTTGGAAAGCGTGGAGGATAAAGCAAGTGTGTGTAAAAAAAATTCTTCTCCTTGCAGAATCTAATGAGCTCTGGTAAAACTAGGTTGAGTCGATTTGAGGAAGGTTCTTCCTCTGGGACAAAAGAATTGAAAATAGTGTCTACTGATTCCCCTTTGGAATCAAGGAATAGAAAAGCTCTCTTCGAAAATTTCATTGTTATCCCTCAAGAGAAGAAAGAAGAAGAAGAATCTTTTGCTGGATCATAATCTTTTGATCCAAAAGGCATCTAGTCTATGTTGATAAAAGGGAAAATGAATAAAATTGGTGATGTGTGGAGTACGGCCTCACCTGGTGATAGACTTAAAATTGATTATGCTTTAGTTGAATATCTACTTTGTAAGGGTATTGATGTATCTAGTATTTTTTATTCCTTACCTGAAAATCTAGTTGAAATAGTTGAAGAAAGAATGTTGCTTGAAGGTCCGAGAGGATGTAAGTTGGAAGCTCTAGTTGAAAAGAGATGTTCTAAAGAAAAGTAGAGGTTATCTAAACTAATCGTGGAGACAAAGAAGTGCATAAAAGAAATGTCAGACATATACAAGTATTGTCTCCAGTGGCCTGCTGCAATTGATAATTTTTGAAGCAAAATTGAAGCATTAGAATCCGAAGTGAGCAACATTGGAAAGAAGTTTGATATTTTTGAAGACAAAGAAGGAAAGAAAAGGCTGAGGGTTGGTGAAATTCAAGCTGAAATGATTATTGTGTAGAGAAAAAGGGATGATGTAGTGAAGACCTTCTAGCTTCTTAAGGATATTGTTGAGGTCCGGCTAGACCATCTTTCTGGAATACTCTATGATGCAGAAGACTATGAGAAACAATGTTCATCCACAGATTGGTCATCCTCCTTCACACTATTGGTTGTATTGGAAAGTGTATGTACAAGAATGGACTCTACAGTACTTGAATGGAAGAAATTACATCATGTGATCAAAGAAAGGTACAAAAAGTTATTTCAAGTGTAAACTGTCTTTTTGGTTTGAGAAATTGGATGCTTGAAAGTTTTGAAGTTTTTGAAATTTTGAATCAAAATTTTCCAAATATTGGATGTCACCATGTTTTCATCTTGTTAGCGCCCTTTTCCATTGATGTCAAAGGGGGATATTTTTGCAAAAAGGGAAATTTTTTGGAAGAGAATTTTGAATTGGAATTTTTGCACATGTTGCCATCAATGACAAAGGGGTAGATTGTTGAAAGTATATCATATATTTTCATTGATGTCACCACGTTGGTCCAGTACCTTGTACCGGTGTGCATATCACGCTTATCCTATCTGGTATTTGATCTGGTATCTATGGTATTTCAGTCCGGATATTCTCTATGGTAATCAGTGTGCTCAAAGGTTTTTGTAAAAGGCTTATAATGGTTGGAAGCATGTATAGATATAATTTCAGATGTTCATATGTTTGGGCAATGAGTTAGCATCAATTTTTGAGATTGCATTTCGGTATTAAGTTAATCTTGGTCGACATGATGTTGCATGACACAGGTGAATTACATTCGAAAAAGATTTATATGAAACTGACAAGTTATCATTTTGAGAATATGGTTTGCATCAATTAGGCTAACCTAATTAATGCATTTGAACATATCTAGTATATCTGAAAGATAGTTAAGACATGTGAAGTGGTGACGAAAAAGGATGTGAATGCAAAGAGAAGAAGAATCGTGTATGTACATGTGTATAAGCAAAGTGTGTGGATAGATGGTTGAGGAATAATCTATTGTCATGCGATCGAATGCTCTGAGCATCATGAAAATAAATCTACACATGTGGTGTAACTCCTCAGTTCAACTCTGGCAGTTAGCCATTTTTGTTTACTTATTTCTGTAGGCACTAAGCCTCCATCTATGGACAGTAAGTCCTCGTAAGCAGTGAGATTTTTGTATCTATCAGTGAGCCTCTTTGTAACCAGTATTGATATAACTATATATATATTGTGAGTTAATCCTCACCGTGGTTTTTCCCTCATTTGTTTTTCCACGTAAAATTTGGTGTTCTTGTGTTGTGGAAGTTGATGTTTGATTATTGCTTTAATCTATTTTGTGCTGCAATAAAGTTTTAAGTGTTTTTTCAATGAGTTTGTGTGGATACTGATTCACCTCCCCCCCCTCCTAGTATCTGATTCATTCAACATCTCTATATTATCTCAACTATACATGCACCACCTACAAACACTTATTTCCTTTCACTACAACAACCTATATTTGGTTGACATCAATGACAACACCACCATACTCATTCATACTTACAACAATCTCCCCCTTTGTCATTGATGGCAACACATGATGTGAAAAACCATCCAAGACAACATACACAACATTCCTTTTTCTTTCACTATTCTTTTTCACATGACACTATCTCCCCCTTTGACATAAATGGCAAAAAAAAATTACATAATTCCTCAACCATATAATTCTGATCACTCCCTCTTAGGAGTGCACCCATGACAACACACATATTATATAGCAAAAATGATACTTCCTACTCCCCCTGAGGAGTAGACCCCAGTCATCAGTCCAGACAAATGATGAATTTATAGATCCACTGGACTGATGCACCTCTATGTGCACCTAGTTCAAACAAGGAGGGGCAGTAACCCACAACTTCTCCTGAAGATACTCAAAAGTATCCTTAGGAAGATCTTTAGTAAATATATCAGCAATCTTATCCTTTGTAGGCACATATTCAAGCCTGACTTCATTATCCAATACCTTCTCTCTTAAGAAATGATATTTGATCGATATATGTTTTTTCCTTGAATGAATTATCAGATTCTTTGAAATATTTATTGAACCTATATTATCACATAAGATATGGATAGGCTCGTCACACATCACTCCTATATCCTTCAATGTTTGCTTCATCCATAGTACCTGTGTGTAGCAAGATGTTGTTGATATGTACTCAACCTATGCAATGGATAAAGAAACTGAATTTTATTTCTTGCTTAACCATGAAACCAACTTGCATCCAAGAAATAATTCACCACCACTTGTAAACTTTCGGTCATCTACATAACCAGCCGAATTTACATCAGTGTAAGCACTTAAAGTAAAATCAATATCCTTAGGATACCACAAACCATAATTAGGAGTCCTTTTTAGATATTTCAATATCCTTTTCATGGTTGTAACATGTGTTTATTTGGGTTCTTCTTGAAATATGGCAACCAAACATACTTCATGCATGATATCCAGTCTAGTAGCAGTAAGATATAGCAATCCACCAATCATAGATCTATACTTTTTCTTATCAACTTTAGGAGATTCATCATCCTTACTTAGTTTTCATCCATTCACCATAGAGGTACAGACTAGTTTGGAGTCATCCATTCCAAACTTCTTCAATAATTCTTTAACATACTTTGATTCTAAAATGAATATGCCCTTATCAATTTGATTCACTTGAAGTCCAAGGAAGAAATTCAACTCACCAATCATAGACATTTCAAACTCTTTTTGCATTTCCTATGCAAATTTCTTGCACATACCTTTATTTCCTCCAAAGATAATATCATCAACATACACTACTACTATCAAAATTTTATTTCCTTCAATATTGAAATAAATATTTCTATCTATGGAACCTTTTTTGAACCTTTGTTGAGTCAAATACCTATCCAACCTTGCATGCCATGCTCTGGGAGCCTGTTTAAGTCCATATAGTGCCTTTTTCAACTTATAGACCATGTCTGGTTGATTTGATATCTGAAATCCCTTTGGTTGTTCCATGTAGACCTCTTCTTCCAATTCTCCATTCAAGAATGCAGACTTAACATTCATCTAGTATACCTTGAAATATTTGTGAGTAGAAAATGCCAAAAACATTTGAATAGCCTCCATACTATCCACTAGGGAAAATGTCTCAAATTCCATTCCTTCAACCTGTGTAAGACCTTTGCACACAAGCATTGATTTTTTCTTACTACTTCACCATTCTCATTCATCTTATTCCTAAATAACCATTTTGTACCAATTATATTCTTGTTTACCGATCTAGGAACCAATTCCCATGTCTGATTTTTCTCTATTTGTTGTAATTCCTCTTTCATGGCTCTAACCTGATTTTCATATTTGCATGCTTCACACACTATTTTAGATTCTATCTTGGAAATTAGACACAAATTTACCTCAGTTTTTGCCACTTTCCTTCTTGTCATTACACTTTTTCCTTTGTCTCCAATTATCTATTCTTCTGGATGATTTTTTTGTACATATTTTGGAGTCTTAGGAGCAGGTTTCGAAGCCTCTTCTTATTCAATCTATTCTTCTTCTTCCTTATTCTTCTCTTTCTCTTGTCTACAAACAAGTTCATTTGGTTCATTTTCACTTATTTCAACTGAACTGTGCATATTTTCATCAACTTTTACATTTGCACTTTCAATAAGCTTTCTCAATCTTTTATTGTAGCATCCATCTACTTTTCTTTTGTTTGCATATCCAAGAAAAATACCTTCATCACATCTTGCATCAAACTTTACTATATTTGCATCATCTCTTTTAATATAAATTTTTCTTCCAAACACCTTAAAGTACTTAACAGTAGGAGTTTTTCCATACCATAGTTCATAAGGAGTCTTTGTGTTGTTGCTTTTGATCTAAACTCTGTTAAGAATATAGATAGTAGTGTGAATTGTTTCTCTCCAGTGTACCTCAGGAACATTTTCCTCATTCAGCATAGTCCTTGCAGCTTCTTGAATTGTCTAGTTCTTCCTCTCAACAACTTCATTTTGTTGAGAAGTTCTAGGAGTAGAAAGATGCCTCTTTATGCCATGCTCTTCACAGAACATATTAAACTCATTGGAGGTGAATTCTCCACCTTTTCCAGACCTTAAACATTTTATTTTCAAAGTCACTTCATTATCGACCATAGCCTTGAACACCTTGAAACTATCTAGAGCTTGAGCTTTCTCCCTAAGAAAAGTAACCCATGTCATTCTATAATAATCATCAATGAAAAGCATAAAATACCTATCACCATTAAGACTTCTTATTCTTGCAGGACCACAGAGGTCTCTATGAATCAATTCCAACATTCTAGTAGTTGATTGTTCTTTTCCTTTAAAGCTGCAACTTATTTGTTTTCCCAACTAACAACTTCTGCAAACAGAATAGGTAGGCTTTGTGATTTTTGGTAGATCCCTGGAAGCTTTTCTTGAACTAATCCTGATTAGGTTGTCAAATTTTACATGTCCCATCCTCTCGAAGAAAAGTAACCCATGTCATTCTAGAATAATCATCGATGAAAAGCATAAAATACCTATCACCATTACGACTTCTTATTCTTGCAGGACCACAGAGCTCTGTATGAATCAATTCCAACATTCTGGTAGTTGATTGTTCTTTTCCTTTGAAGCTACAACTTATTTGTTTTCCCAACTGACAACTTCTACAAATAGCATAGGTAGGCTTTATGATTTTTGGCAGATCGCTAAAAGCTTTTCTTGAACTAATCCTGATTAGGTTGTCAAAGTTTACATGTCCCATCCTTTGGTGCCATAGCCAACTTTCATTAACTTGAGACACAAAACACTGAACCATTAGCACCCTTATGCTGATAAATATTTCCATATGTTATTCTTCCTGTAGCTACCATAATTCTGGACCCTTTTCTGATCTCACAATTATTATCTTGAAACACAAGCTTAAATCCTTTGCTATAAATTTTACCAGCACTCAAGAGATAATGCTTTAATCCCTTAACATAATAGACATCATCAGTATTTTGTTTTCCATCAAAACTAATTGTTCCTTTTCCAACAATATTTTCACCAAAATCATCTCCAAACATGACTAATCCTCCATCATACTTTTCAAGTTTAGTAAACTTACTTTTGTCTCTGGTCATATGATTTGAACAGCCACTATCAATTACCCAATAGTCTTCATCTTGTTCCGCATGAAAGGAAGAAACTAGAGTACCTTCCATCTTTTTCTTCTTGTAGTCCGAACCACATTCCCTTGTACATCTTCCATGGTTAGTAGACACGAATTTATTTTCTAAGGCTAGAAACATGCATTCTTTTTTATCACCCTCAATATCAGATTCATCATCAAAAATTCCAACATCTTCTCTAACATAATACAATTTCTTGAACTTTTTGTCTTTATTCTCTTTTCTCTTCTTGTGTATGGTTTTATTTGGACATCTTGAAGCATAGTGACCAATATTTCCACAACTGAAACATTTAAAAGGTTACATACCTTTGTACTTGTTGGTAACTTTCTTTAGTTTCCTTGTAAAAATTTTTTCCAACTACTTTGAACCTTCACTATCCAGACCATCTTCTGACTTTGTGGCTTTGAAGGTTGTTTCTAATTTCTCCTTTTGTTTCTGATTTAAAATGTGGTCAATGTGCTAAATAGTTTTTCTTTAGTGAATTTCTTTAGATCATAAAATTCCTCAATGGTTGAGACCTTATCACTGTAGCTCTCTGGTAGGGTCATCAAAATCTTCTCCATTACATCTTCATCTGTCAGAGTAACCCCTTCATTTTTTACTTCATTTACTACAATGTCAACCCTCTGAAAGTAACTTGCAATGTCCTCACCTTCTTCCATTTTCAAGTTCTCATATATGTGCTTAGCTGTTAACTTCTTTGATAACTTGACTCTATCATTTCCTTCATAGATATCTTTCAACTTTTCCCAAACTTCATAAGCAGTGCCTAATGAAATAACTTTTGTTAGCTCAGACTTATATAAAGCACTATAGATTGCATACCTTTCTTTTTCATTTTCTTCATATGAAGAAATCTCATCTGTAGAAGAAGGACTACTTGATGGCTCAACATATTTTGTCTCAACAGCTTTCCAATTGTTGTAGCCAAGAGAGATCGGGTAACCTCTCATTTGCACTTTTCAAAAATTGTAGTCAAATGCATCAAACACATGAATTGTCAATTTTTGTGCCATCGGATCTACCTCAAGCGATTAATCTCTTCTTTGAGGAACCAAATCTCCGATACTAATTGTTGAAATGAAAAATATAACTGAGAGGGGGGTGAATCAATTGTATCTAATCACATTCACCACAGATCTTAAATAATTATGCATTCACTTTAATCTATTATTAAGTATGAGAATGAAGTGTAGATAATAGAAATAAAACACAAGAAACACCAGATTTACGTGGAAAAACCAATAAGGGAAAAACCACGATGAGGATTAACTCACAATATAAGAGTAATTGCAAACCGTTTACAAAGAGACTCACTACCCAAGATAGGACTCACTTTCTAGATAGGACTCATTGTCTAGATAGGACTCGCTGTCCAAATGGGAGGCTCACTAACTACAGATAAAGAAAGATAGAAATAAGAATGTTACGTAGAGAACATTATCTCAATGCAATAGAAGATCCACCACAACAACTTGCACACATTCGAAGCCTTGATCAGAGAATTGTAGACACCATCAACTCACTACTTTAAGGAGTCTAACACATTGCAGTCCTCGGAACCTCAGTTCACTTTCACAAAATCTCTCACATCTACCTTGATTCTCATACTTGTGGCCTCAATCCTTAACATCTTGTCTTATATTTAAACCATCTTCAATCTTAGAAACTTTCTCCAAGGTTGGTTACACACTCTTCATTTTACAAATTTAAATTAGGTCGGAAACTCAACATTCTCGCAATGGATGAGAATGAGAGTGGACCAAACCAACAATTAACCAAGACCCAAAACAACATCTGAGATCAATCACACACTTCCTTAATTGATATTTATCCTTCACATGACGTGTAAACACCAGGTCAACCAAACCTAATGAGAACACCAATGAAATTTGAAGTGCAAACATCTGTAACAAGAAGATAACATGTAGACCACATAGCATGCTTCACTATACATTGGAAGAAATCTTAGATGTCTTCAGATTCATCTGTAGCAACTACAACAACCTTCATACAAGGAACACTTTCCATCAGTCCATCCGGACTGAACAGACACACATAGTAACTCTGAAACTAGTCTTCTAGAGCACCAAACCATGAACACCTTTGATAGAACATAGATAACACCATTACAAGCCTTCTTCTAGATCCAAAAAACCTAAAACAAACTAGCAGAGCACTCTGAAATAGATACATTTCTCCTAGTCCATAGACAAACAACTCTACCAAACCAGTTCATAAACCAGTGAACTCAACTTTCACTCTTCATCAAAACAAAAGCTATAATCCAGGATATAACACTCAAGGATGCCCTTAACCAACACTATAGATCCACACAAGCATAGAATAAACATAAGTTAAAGATGGAGCACATAACGGAGCACATTTTGAACAAACACACAATTGTGTCTTCACTATTTATTAATTTTCTCAAAATCACTTGGTAACTCATCATATCAGTGCACCTGCAACACCATAAAGATAGCTCCATGTACTCAAAATATCTCTACATTATCTAAACTATACATCTACCACCTACAATCACTTATTTCATTTCACTGCAGCAACCTATATTGTGTTGACATCAATGACAACATTAATGACAACACCACCATACTCATTCATACTTACAACAAAATATTTATCTAAATGGGTTCCTCTATGTATGATGAGAAGATATTTTCCATCATATATTTTTTCAAAAATTCAAACATCTAGTTGATGGTAGATGTGTGGTGGAGGAAAATTATGATATATTGAAGCCCTTTTTGGATCAACATGATCTGAAATATTATCAGCAAAAAGGGTGAGGAAAATCCAAGTTTATGATTATGATATGGAATACATGAAGGAAAAAAAGAATCTAGTTTTTGATGTCTTCTCTATGATGCTACCCCCTTGTTCTATTGAAATCAATTTTTATTATTGGAAAATTTATGTCATAATAGAATAGTTTTTAGAATACATTTGTTGCTAACGCTCTAGATTGGAATGTGAAGGATGAAAAGTATGTGATAGCAAATGATCTCATTCTTTATAAGGGTAGAATCTCCCTAGTGATCAAACTTAAATGAAGCAAAAGGTTTTGAATTTTTTTCTTAATAAACTCGGGTAGAATCTCCCTAGTGATCAAATTTAAATAAAGAAAAAGGTTTTGAAAGTTTTTCTTAATAAACTAATGGTGGGACACTCTAGATCAAGAGGGAGATTATTGTGGAGGTTCTTTGGAGGAGGATGTTATGAAGAAAATTAGTGAGAGTTCACTACCTACCTGTTATGCCTTGCATAACCACCCCATCTTTTGCCTTGGTCAAAATGGGTCCCCCTTTTTGTGTTTTTATCCTTGTTTGATTTTCAAACAAAGTTTGGAGTCTTTTGTTTCCAACACTTTGTTTTTATTTGTTGAGTCTATCAGAACCGGAGCCGAGACCAAATCGGGTTGTGAAACTTCCTTTAAAACTTGTTCCTATCCCCATTCCGATAGTCTTTCTTTTAGCCTTTTGTTTTGTCTTTGTCGGAGTTGGAACCGGAGTGGACGTTAAGTCGATATTTATTCAAAATTGCAAAATCAAAATCCATCCCATCTCCACCTCCAATTTTTGAACTATTGTTTTAGATTAAGTCCTTATGTTAAATTTTATGTTTTTGGTCTTTTTGTTTTGTTTTTGGATTTTGTTTTGTTTTATGCTTTGTTGGTGGAACCGAAACCGAAACGGGAACAAAGTTGGGAAATTACTCAAGTTTCCGAATCAGTTTTCATTTTGATTTCGCTCCTGACGTTTCTTGGTCATGGACTTTTTAATGAAGTCGCACTGCAATAATGTGTTAGTTCTTCTCCAGTTCTGATTCCACTCTACTGCATTTAATGCATTAATGACAGTTGCCATTTGTAGGTAGAAACTCTGAATTTTACCTTGATTAGGGATTAAATGGGTTATTATTATCATTGTTAAGAAATCAAAGAGCAAAGTAGAGCAGTTGTGGAGTTCATCTGAGTGAATTGATTGAAAGAAGAGGAGATAATTGCTTGCGGATTTCTTCAGAAGGTTTTCCAACTTCTGCGTTCGAGGTAGGGTTCCTATTCTCATTTTTGTTTTATTTTGCTTTCATGTTTTCTTTTTTCTGTTTGATCATTTTTGCTTTGAGAAAGTTCGTATTTCTCAGTAAGTTTGTGTGGTTTGTTTTTTCTTTCTTTGTTTTGTTACTGTTCTTGATTTCGTTTTGGCTTGCGTTTTTGGTTTTCAGTGAGTTAGAGCACGGTCGTTTTCACGTTTTGTCGTGATTGCATCATGCTGTGTTGGATTTTAAACGTGTAGATTTGATTAGGGTTCGCTTGTAAGATAGATTAACTTCAAGTTTTACAGTGAGTTAGGGTTGATAGAATCTTGTTTTTACTTAGAGTTTTGTCGTGCATTCGTCTGGATAAAGTAGAAGGGTTAAATTCATGCCCTAGTTTTTATATCGCGTTTTCTAGATTAGGGTTTTTATGCATTTTTCTGATCGCGTTTAAAATGATTAAAAATGATGCCCTAAAATAAAGTTGCCCTCACGGTCATATGGGCATGGTCTTTTCATGTTATAGTTAAGCCTCATTTTGTTTAAAATGACTCTAGTCCATAATCATGAAGTTATGCGTCAGACTGTTAAAATCATTCATGATGTCATGGTCAACATAGCCGGAAGCAGGATCAGAATTGATTTAGACTTTGGGGGTATGTTTTATAATTAGTGTAAATTCCATTTTTCATCCCATCTCTGAATCCGCTTATAGTATGAAGCTTTATTTCAAAATAGCCATAACCTTGGTGGAAACAGAAGCGGAACCGAAACAAAATATGAAAACAAAAAATTTGAAGGAAACTGAATCACTTTCCATTCCGGTTTCGGTTCCGATCACTGTTCCACTTCTGACTCTGACCCCGCTTCTTGATTAATGAAAAATCAATAACACTTTTTGCACTGAGCCCGGCAGTATGTTAAAGGAGGATTGTTTAGGATTTTTTCTGCCTGGTTCCACCGTCAATCTATGTATGAAAGGTATGATTTTAAGACACATTTTGAGATGTTTATTCAAGGATCTAACTAGAGGTTCTGTTGCAGGAAAGCTAAAGAATGTCGGGAACATCAAGAGAAGCTTCCCAAAGGAACCAGCCTGCAAGAACATCAAAGGCAGCAACTAAACCCAAGAAGATCAAGCCAGAACAGTTACCTTATACCTTGAGGTATAAACGTAGGAGTCTTGTTGTCACAGTAAGCAAAGAGGAATCAGATTGGTAAGACATCACCAACACAAACTAGGGCCAGTACAATTTTGAGGAGTTGTATTCAAAAAACTTTGCTGAAGATATAACAGGGAGGACAAAAAGAATTGTTGATTCTGGCTTGGCTCATATCACCCTATTTCCTTTATCAATCCAATGCCCAGAGTTAATCTTGATAGATGTTGGAGCCTAAAATCCAGCTACCCGACAATGCATAGATTCACAACACAATGTAATCATTGATCTCACTCCTCCAATGTTTCAAAGTATATTTAGAGTCCCAGATCCCAAGAAATTGGTGCAGTTGAACGAAGCAGAAGCTTTAGAGAAATACACAAAATATAAGGAATCCAACAAGTCTCATTTGAAAAAAAAGTGGTTAAAAATGGAGAAAAAGTCTCTAACCAAGCTTGCAGACCAACCAAAGAGGGAATTTTTTTATAAAGAAGTATCAGATTTAATAATGATATTGTCTAGGGCTTTTGGGAAGAGAGATGTCTTTCATTTCAAGGAGAGGATGTTTCCCTTCATCCAGAAAATCTTAAATGGCACCCATCAATTTGATTGGCCGATGATTGTATCAGATGCCATTCATTATCAATTCACTAGCATTAGGGAGACTAAATGCTTCTTCATGAATTCTTACATTGTGTATGTAGCAGCAAGAGTAGGTATCTTCCCAGGTCTGAACAGAGTGAGGATAATGGGAGTGTTAGATGGAAAAAAGAAGGTGTGGGAGCATTATAACCAGTTGTCCCTACAGGTTGCTGAGACTCAATTCAGAAGGGTTAATGATGCATTCATATATGTGATCATTAATCAACTCAACAGAGATGCAGGGTACAGATTGAGCCAAGAGGCCATGGCATTTATCACTGAATGGGGATGTTGGTACATTCAATACCCCAGGTTTACATACTTCAGACTAGCTAGGTTTGAAGGTCATCCATATTTGTTGCCAAGATGTTGCAATAACAGGATAGTGTTAATGGAATTTGTATATCAGGCTCTTGGGGTTAATGCCCAGTTTGGATTAAAACATAAGATAGGATGCCATAAGTTCCCCATGAAGTTGGGTGAGTATAGTTGTCAGCATCTGATAGGGGCAAAGGTGGTTTGCAATGAGTTGAGACAGTTAAAACTAGGATTATATACAGCTCGAAAGCACTTTGACCCTAAGGGTAAAATGAATGCCTTGCTGCCTTCTGTGTTTGATAAGCATTTCAATTTATTAGAATATTTTTGGAGTGATTGACAGGATGAGTATGATTTGAGGAAGAAGAATTATGAAATATTACCTATCTCACTCATGGCAGAGCTTGGAGTCAAAAATGACATTCCTGACACATTGGTGGATGATGGAGTTGTATTGGATCCATCTTATGAAGCTTTAAACATTGGGACTAAGAGCCTAGATCCAATTGATTGGGACGGTGAGGAAACCATTGACATTAAGCAGATAGGGCGAATAGTCTTGGATAGAAGTGTTCAATGGTTGGTTTTAAGAACCAAAGATCCTCAAGGACCAGCTCCTAAAAAGGCGAAAGGATATAAAAGGCTCAAAAGAAAGGCACCTCCCAAAGAGGCTTTGGAGTTCCTTCCTCCAGACATTGAAGAAATAGAGCTTGAAGCAACAGATGATGAACCACAAACACAGGAAGGACATGCTCAAGTAGGATCTCTTGTTTCAACACCTACATTAGGTGAATCTTCTACTCAAATCCCACTTGCAAAATAGGAAAGTGGTGAAGTGCAAAAAGGGACTCCTCATAGTATGGTTGAAACTATAAAGGGAAAAGAAGTGGAGGTAGAAATTCATGGTGTTGGAAAAGATTCAAATGAAACTCTATTAGATAAAGGAATACAAGAAAATATACCTCTAGAGGAGGATACTGAACAGGTAATGACACAGGAGGATCAGTGGGCATTGTTTGAGAAAGTCGGGAAGGTTGTTGAAGAGCAAGCTACAGAAATAGAAAAGAAAAAGTTAGTTAATGCCAAGACACAAGTTGATCCCATACTACAACAGCAACAAATTGAAGCTAATTCAAAATTTGATGAAGTAGAGAGGCAACAGAGGAAAAAGGAGCATGAGCTCAAGGTTAAAGAGGAAAATGATAAGTTAGAATTGATACAAAAGATTCATGACCTTGAAGAAGAGAAGGCAAGGCACCAAAGGGAAAGAGAAGTTACGGTAGCCAAGTTAAAGCTTGCTGAAGAAGCTCATAGAAAGGAAGAAGAAGCAGAACGATTACAAAAGGAGAAAGAGGCCGAAGAGCTGGTCAAAACGCAACAAGAAGAAGAAGAAAATGCAGAAAATATTAAAGCTTTAGAAAAGGAAAGACTGGAGAAGGAAAAATTCGAGAAAGAAAGATTAGAAGAAGAAAGGATGAAGAAGGAGGAAGAAGACAAGAGAGTACAAGAGAAAAAAGATAAGGAGGAAGTGGAAAAGTTGGCACAAATGAGTGTAGAAAAAGAACAGCAACAAAAATAGAGGGTTGATGCTCAACCTCAGTTAAATGTGCAACCTCCCTTAGCTACTGCTCCTCTTCTTCAACCATGATGACTGTTACTCCAGGAGCTCCAACTTGGTTGAAATTAGACCTTAAAAAGAGAATACCGACACCTTCTCAACCTCTCAATTGGGAGGATATGATGAAGGAAATTGAAAGAGAAAGGCCTAAAAAGAAGGCCAAGATCTTGCACTCTACTAGATTGACTGACAAGGGAGAAATTGGTTGAATGTGCCATACCTATGATAGACAAGGAGGTAGGGGATATACAATTAACGGATTATCAACTAGGCACTGTAAATTTGGGGAGACCTACCTGGGATCAGCAAATGAATCTAATTGATGTGGTAGCCTCCTCAACCAAGTCTGGGATGTTGAAGGATAAACAAAGGAAAGATGAGCTTAAGGCTCAACTAGATCAATTGCATGTTCTTCTCAAGAACATTTCTGCTCCAAGGTCACAACAGGTTGCTGCAATTGAGACCCCAATTTTGCTGAGCAAGAAGGAAGTTGATGATTTGGAACAGGTGAGGAGAAAGGAAAAAATTTTGGATTGGTGGGTAATTAAGTTGAATCAAGAAATAAATGAAGTTCTAGAAGAGAGTTTTGAGGTCTACAAAGCAACTAAAGATTTGATGGAAGAGATGAAACAATATGTTAATACTTTGGATGCACAAGAGGAGGAGTACAAGGGATACAGTCAAAAACTGAAAGAGGTCAATAAGTTTCCTAAGACTACCCTCCTAGAACAGTCGATATTAGAAGAAGACAATAAAGATTTTTTGGAAAAGACTTCTTGTATACTCTGATTGAGGACAGATTTCTTATTTAAATATAGAAATGAGGTGCAAGATTTTGTTAAGGAGCTAAATGAGCAATTTGAGGAGTTGGAAGCCATCATTGCTATTTTAGTAGATGTTGAGGTACTTGTAAAAGAAGGCTTACCTTTAAGCCAAATAAAGCAGAAGTGGACTGAAAGATTTAAAGAGGTTATGCAGAGAGGAGATGCTGGTGAGGATTTGCTAGTAGATAGATTGATGGACATCAAGGAATAAATAAGAGTAGCCAAGAGAGAGTTGACAAAGCTAAAGGATATGAGAGGGTTTGCTGCAGTAGAGTTAGAGCAAATTAAGTTTGAAGACAGCTGGGTGGATGGGCCCGAATTAGACACATTACAACAAGTCTTCTCCATCTATGACAAATACATGATGGAGCAAACCTCGCATACCTAAATCTCATGCATGCATGGCTTTTTTCTTCTTTGCATATTGCATGCAGCACTGACAGTTTTTGAAATGCATGACTTTCTTCAATTCTATTCTCTTTTCTTCTAGTTTAACTGAGTTTCCAAGGATGATTGTAATCCCTAAAAGGGTGGGTCAACTTAAAATAGAAGTAGAGTTCAGATTTTTTATATCTATAAATACCCTTTGGGTATCATATTGTAAGGGTCGGTTGATAGAGAACAGAATTGGCCTACCTGATATTAGGAGATAGAATTTTGCATAGTTATTACAGAGATACATTGTTACTTCATTTTTACAGTTAAATAAAATTACAGGTTTACACAATATGATGTTAGAATTAAGTTGTTTTACTTGATAAGGTTAATGAGTTATAATCTATCTATATGCCAGTGATTGTGTTGAAGCATGATTGTTTCTTATGTGATGAAATTCATTGGGAGAAGCCGGATTTAAGGATTATCTTGTTAGATTATCAATGAATTGGATTTTTTGAAGTCTGTTGATCTATGATCTTGGCAATGAATGAATGTGTGTTATTTTGAATCTTTGAAATAGTTGTGATATGCAAATTTTGATGTTAAATTGAGCACCTTAGATGCATACAATGGTATAGATTATTCTGTGAATTGTATCATGCTATGGTTTTCGTGATCTATTGGAAAAAATTCATTGTTGAAGATATATGTCCGGATGTTAGATGAGTTTGATTCATGTTTACTAATTTACTCCTCTGATCTATCTTTTTCTTTTATTCAAAAATCCCTTTTATTTGTGGAGAATAGCTCGATGAACAAGTTATTTCTTGTATTCTTGATTACCAGCACAGGCCCCTTGAATATTATAGTTGCATGAACCGATTGAGTGACACCAGATAGTTGAGAACCAACTACCAGGACCTTGGGAGATAGGCTACTATATGTTGTGTTTCTTTATTCAGGAGAAATAGAATAGAAATATTTTATTTTTACGTTGTTTGTGTCATTTTCACCATCAACAAAAATTGGCACTAGAAGGAGGGCCTGAAAGAGCAAGCTAGCTCACATTCACCAAAGAAATATGAGAGGATTCTCATATCCTCCACTAATCCTAAACCATTTGAAGAACTTCAAACCCCGGTCAGACCTAGACCCCATGCTCATAGGATATTGATACCTACCTTGCCACCACCACTTACTCCACCTAGTTTTCCACCAAATCCACCTACACCACCACTAGTTCCACCTACATCACCACCCCCAAGTAGGCCTAAGTCTCCACCAATTCAACCTATATCATCACCTGCTCAACCAATCCCACCCATGGCTTACTTTGTGAATTACCCCCATCCGTTAGGGACTATTCCAGGAGGGATCCATGATTTACCAAAGAACCCAAAAAAATTTTGTCCTAAATACATACATGGTGAATCAAGAAGTGTTGAGGACCACATACAAGCATTCAAAGATGCTTGCACACGAGCTCAAGTTGCTCATCAGGATGTGGTATGTAGACTGTTTCCTTACTATTTAGGAGATATGGCATATAATTGGTATTTAAATCTGTCCTGGGGATCTATCCTAGGTTGGAAAAATTTAGAAAATGCATTTATTAATCAATTTTGGGTTTATGTCGACCCTGCCATCTTGTATCACTAGTTTTCCACAATAAGAAAGGAGCATCATGAGCCACTACCTTTGTTCAATACTAGATTCCAGAGACTGTTTCGTAGGTTGCAAGACCCTTATCTAGTAGCTGAGAATATTGCCATACGGGCTTATTTAAGAGTTGTTGATCCCTTAATTGGCCTATTCTTGCAGAGAACTTATTAGCCTGGTGAGATTGACTCTTTCTCTAAAGTTTATTATTTGGCCATCAAGTTACAACAACAAATAAGTCCACAACTAGGAGGTTTAGGAGTAGCTCTTCCTCCCATGAATTATCAGATGCCTAACCCACCATTATACAACATTGTCCCAAGGATGTCTTACTCCCAATATGGGCCTATGTCTGAGTTACAAGCTCAACCTAACATGCCCTTTTTCGGTAATGGCATGCAAGATTCTTCCCAACAACCTCAAAATCCACAACAACAAGCGGGAGGATCAACCCATGTATATTCCCCAGCCATAGTACAGAATGTGCAAAATGAGCAAACTGTCCAACTGATTGGTGAGTTAGAGACTCTTAAGAAGACTCTATCTCAAATGTCTGATGACATAGCACAACTAAGGCAAAACCCTCCCCACAACCAAAAACATAATTATCAGAACCAAGGAGGTTACAACAATCAGGGAAATTATTCCAATCAGAATGGGAACTAGAACACCAATCGAAACTTTCAAAGTCAAAATTCCTCTAACCAAAATTACCAAAATTAGAACAGAGGATATAACCAGAGGTTCAACAACAACAATAGGCAGTGGAATACTGGACCTAACAATGGGGGAGTTCCCCATAACTATCGGTCTGGTGAGGAGAGACCACATACTGCTAATGTTGTTGACCTCAATTTTATGACTAACTGGTGCAGGCTCCATGATACTACAACACATTCTAAGGTTAATTTCCCTGAAATGGAGAAGATTGTAAAGATTGCACAAGTTGATGCCCATCCTCCAGCAGGAAATTCCAATCAGGATAATGGGCCAGTCAACACTGCTATGACTTATGAGCCTATTGAAGAAAAATATCAGTTTCCTATGCAAGGAGATAATGAGCTAGACGAAGATGTATATGATGCTCAAGATTTTTAGTCTAAAGGAGGTCACTTTCTGAGAAATCAGAATAAGGTCCCATTTACTACATCTACACCCCCAAACAACATGGTCCCACCAAACCAAAATGCAGATAATAACCCACCACCACCAAAGGGACCTTCTGATCTTCAGAATAGAGGTAACCTGCCTCCTTTTCCTGAATATCAAGTTAGGAATGATTCAAAATTTAACTTTATTGTAGAATTGTAGAGATAGAAGACGTCCTTGTCATTCTTTGACATCATGAAGTGGTGCCCAGCTCAACATGAGGTGGTATTTAAATCCTTGGAGGAGACAGATCGCTTAAAGGGAAAAGGTAAAGTGACTCCAACAAAGAAGACAAATGCAGCCATTTATAAAGGTAAGACCAATACCCTACCTTTTCTGTTAAGTTTAAGAATTTTTGGAAAGAATTTGCACAATTGTTTATTGGATTATGGAGCATCGGGAAATGTCATGACTTTTTCAATATGTAAAAAGTTAGGATTAAATCCTATCCCAACCAATAAGAAGGTGATTTAGTTGGATAAAACCAAAGTCAATATTGTAGGAGAATTAAAGAACATGCATGTGCAAGTTGGATCAGATCCAAGGATCCAGAACAACATAGATATCCAAGTAGCTGATATCCTAGAAACATATTGTATGCTCCTAAGTTGAGAGCTAATGAAAAGCATTGGTGGATATTTGTCCTTGGATTTCTCTCACATGTGGCTACCCTAAAAGGGGGTTGCAACACATACAAGAATTGAAAGTGAACCTAGACTCAAGCATATGATCACCGAATATGATGCTTCAAATGAAGTAGCATATTTTGAGATTGAGATAGGAGTTTACAAACAAAAGCAAGTCCTTACTTTCTTTGTAGTCATTCCTGGGGATACACTACCCCTAGAACACAGTGATCCAATGATCTACATCAACCAGTAGGTTCTGATAAGGAAATTGCAACAAGATAAGATGGTTTTAGGAGAAGAAACCGATTTGAGTAGTTTGTTACTTCCTAATTGGTGTAGGATTCATTATCATAATCACTCTGAGTTAACATGTCAATCATGCTTAGATATTCTAAGTCATGTAGATCATCCCCAGCAAATATGTCAAGAGAAACCCCAGACCCCCATCAATGAGTTTTCTTTCAAATTTAAGGATGCTACCATTCTTACACGGGCTAGTCTTTCTCAACAGGAAGGTTCCTCATTAGTAGAACAGACTCAGGTTGTATGTTCTAAAATCCAACAAAAATTTGAGGTGTCCCAATTCTTATTCAATACACCTACCCCAGATACTTTTCCAATACCCAAGGCATTGATAAGAAATGAGTTGGATTGCAATTTAACCCAAGAGGTTGTTCAGGAAGTGATTTCTGAGCAAGCTGAAAACCTAGAAAAATCTTCAACTAAGCTTTGTCCTAAGGCAATTTTTGATAACCAGCAAAAGTCCAAGCCTCCACACATCCCAAGTAAGTCATCTCCTATTATCCTTAAAAAGAGATAACTCCCAACCAAAGATCAATTATGGACTCTTAAATTTGATGGTTCTAAGTCTAAAGTAGGTTGTGGAGCAAGGACTGAACTAACCAACTCGAAAGGGAAGACTTGCTTTGCTTCTTATAGATTGCAGTTTAGTTGCACAAATAATGTTGTTGAGTATGAAGCACTTGCTCGAGGTCTTATGTTTTCTCATAAGACGAAGGCTATTGCTCTCACAGTTATGGGAGATTCTGAGGTGATTGTAAAGCAGGTACGCAGCCAATATACATGTCATAACAAAAGATTGGTTGCATACAGAAATAGGGTTTGGAATTTAATCGAAGATTTTGATGCTTTTGGGATTAGTCTGATACCTAGGGAAGCTAATCAAATTGCAGATGCTCTTGTTGTTGCTACTAGCACATTAGAACCCATGCAAGATTTTGATCTAAAGAGGTTTTAAGTTGAGTTGGTTTCAATCCTAGTTGTGCCTGATAATGTTTGACACTTTCAGGTATTTGATGATGATCAACACAGATTGGAATTTTTGGAAAGTTTTGATGTTTTCCAAGGACAAATAATAGATCAATCTGAAAGAGATCGGGGAGATTGGGATTCTGAGAAAGAGAGTCCATAAGGGATATTAGATTTAAAGAGTAATAGCATTCTAAAAGGGATGGTTGCTTTAGAGAGGATGTTTGACTCCAACCCAAGGGCTCGCCAAAGGGTGCCTACAGAGAGTGATGGAGGGAAGTATGAATCTATTAATTTGACTCACTTAGGCCCAAAAAGGAATGTTCTTATAGGAAAGACTTGTCCTCGGGAAATTAAGGACAAGATAATTAAGGTCTTGGAGCAGAACATTGAAGCTATTGCTTAGAGTTATGATGATTTAAAAACTTTTGACACTTCAGTGATTACTCACACCATACCTCTCAAACCAGATGCCAAGCCTTTTCGCTAGAAGCAATGCCCATTCAATGCTTTAATTGAGCCCTTGATCCAGAAGGAGGTGCAGAAACTTTTATCTACTAAAATAATCTTTCTGGTTAGACATTCTACCTGGGTGGCTAATTTGGTTCTTGTGCGTAAGAAGAATGGTGAGATCAGATTGTGTGTTGATTTCAAGAATCTAAACAAGGATTCTAAGAAATACAATTATCCATTACCTTCTCTTGATGAAGTATTACAAAAGGTTAATGGATCCCAAATGATGTCATTTTTTGATGGTTATTCTGGATACAATCAGATCTTGGTTAGTCATGAGGATAGGATGAAGACTGCTTTCACCACTAAATGGGGCATGTTTGCTTACAGGAGGATGCCATTTGGTCTCATCAATGTTGGAGCTACTTTTCAAAGGGCAATGGATGTAGCTTTCAAAGATCTGATAGGAAAATATATAATCATTTATGTAGATGATTTAACCATCTTCTCTAGGAATAGAGAAGACCATGCTGTTGACCTGGAAAAATTTCTACAAAAATGTATAAGTTATGGTGTCTCTCTTAATCCAAAGAAATGTGTGTTTGGAGTGTCTGAAGGGAAGCTCTTAGATCACATTATATCAGAGGAAGGGATATCTATAGATCTTGACCGAGTAGAGGGCATCTTGAAATTGACAAAGCCAGGCAACAAGAAGGAAATGAGGTCTTTCTTTGGAAGGATCAATTTTGTTAGGAAGTTCATAACAGGGTTTGCAGAAATTGTTAAACCTTTAAATGAAATGATGAAGAAAGATGCAAAAATTGAGTGGAGTGAAGAGGCTAAGTCTTCTTTCATGCAAATTAAATAGTCTATATCTGAAGCACTTGTTTTGACAAGCCCAGATTATCCAAAACCCTTCTACATCTATTATTTTGCTTCTGACCACTCATGTGCAGCAGTGTTGACATAGAGAAGAGAAGAGAGCGAGGAGAGACAAATTTCTTTTATGAGCTCTCCATTTAAGAATACAGAAGTAAGGTATTCACCACTAGAGAAATAGGCCTTTGCATTGGTATGAGCAGTGAAGAAGTTCAAGCATTACATCATTCAAAGTCAAATGATGGCCATAGTTCCAGATCCATCTGTGAAGTCTCTTCTGATGCAAAGTGAATTAGGGGAACAAAGAGGGAAATGGATGGAAATCTTGTAGGAGTTTGACTTAGAAATTCACCCGATGAAACTCATTCGAGGGAAAGGATTATCAAAAGCAATGGTTGATGTGGACAGAAATATCACTTGTCAACAATACACTGTCCAATCATTCACAAAGGATCCCTGGTATACAAATTTGATTTTCTTCCTCCTCAATAAAAAATTTCCACAAGGAATAAATGCTACACAGAGGAGAGCATTGAGGATGAAGAGTGCTCATTACATGCTCAAGGGGGGATCTATTTACAGAAAGAATTTTCAAGGAATTTACCTATGTTGTTTGGATCAGCAAGAGGCTAAACATGTTATTTATGAGTTTCATGGAAGGCATGGAATAGGGCATGGGTCTGCTGATACTTTGGCTCATCATATTTTAAGATCACGCTATTATTGACCTTATGTATTTAGAGATGCACATCAGCACTGCAGGACTTGTCATGTATGCCAAACTTCTACACCTAGAGAAAGAAATCCTGCAATGCCCCTGCAACCAATATATGAGGTAAGGCCATTTGCTCAATGGGCACTTGATTTTGTAGGTGTAATTAATCCAAATTCTTCTGCAGGTCATAAATTCATCTTGACTACAATGGACTACTTCACACGTTGGAATGATGCCCAGCCTTGCAAGAATAGCACCACAGAGGTGGTCATCAAGTTTTTGACTGAGAACATCACAACCAGGTTTGGAGTTCCATTTGCTCTGGTATATGATAATGGCCCTGCTTTTTCTTCTATTGAGCTCATTTCATGGGCATATGAACATAAAATTGTTTTGAAGTATTCTTCCAATTATACCCTCAAGGGAATGGAGTGGCTAAGTCCACAAATAAAAACTTATTGGAAGTTATAATAAAGTTGTTAGAGAACAATCCTAGGGACTGGCACACCCAGTTGAGATTTTCCTTATGGGAAGATCAAACCATAATCAAAGCAGCTCTAGGAAACTCACCTTTTAAGTTAGTTTATGGCCAAGATCCAATCTTCCTGATTCATTTATAGATACCTATTCTTAAGTTCATGTAGGAATTTTATACCAAGGATGATAGGATTGAGGTTAGACTACTTAATTTACTGAAAATGGAAGAGCAAAGAGATGCTGCTTTGCAGCAATTCTCTAAACATCAGGTTGTTGTCAAACGCTGGTTTGACAAGAGAGCCAAGATAAAAGCTTTTAGGATATCAGATCTTGTGTTATTATGGGATAAGGCCAAGGAGAAGAAAGGAGATCATCAGAAGTTTGATAGACTTTGGTTAGGTCCTTATCAAGTGGCTGAGATACTAGGCGAGAATGCTTTTCATTTGAGTACCTTAACAGGAGTGCCTGTTCCATTACCAGTTAATGGTCAGTTTTTCAAGTACTATTTTGGTGCATAAAAGGTCTAATGTTTTAAAAGAAATTGTATTATATTGTATCATATGTAATTAACTTTTTGTTTTAGTTTTAGTTTTAGTTTTCTTTGTTTTCTTTGGTTGTTTTGTTTTGTCTTGTTTCATTGGGGATCTTCATTTTGTTGATTTCAAGTCAAGGGGTTGTTACTCAAAGTATGCTATTGGTACTAGGAGATAAATTGGTTTAGGTATTTTCATCATCATCATTGAAAAGGATTTCATTCTGAAACTTATGTTTTATGATCATTCTAGTTTGGGTTTGAAAAGTCATTAAGGATAGAAGATACATTGTGAATATCTCATGAACTATGATCAAAGATCTATCACCAAGTTAGAAAAACATTTGCATGAGTAAGTACCTATTTGTTTTAGAGTGGCTCTATCCTTTGATTCAAGTGGGAAATCTGATTCCAAGACTATCATGAAATCCATAGTAGTTCTCAACCCATGTTTCAGATACATTGTGTCTAAGTATTGAGGAAGGTGCATAAAATATTTCCACAAGCAAGGTTTAAAAAAAAAATGAAAGAAAAGAAAGAAAGAAGAGGAAAACTCAATATCAAGTGGGTAATCAAGTATCTCTATCGGGGCTATGGACACCTGGTTGGCAATAGAGCAATGCTTTGAGAGAACTAGAGGTATCTTCGTCGGGGCTATGGACGCCTATCTAGCAGCGGAGCAATTCCCAAGATTTTATTGCATAATAATTAGAGGACTCAACCTATGTAGCTTGAATCTTAGGTATAGTTGTTCAGGAGCAAAGAAAGTATCTACAAAGAATGATGCACAATATAGGCACACACTTAGATTCAAAAATAACTCATGAGCACATACATCTGAGATTCTAGCTCAAACTTATCCTAGATATATCTAATCTTATTCAAGTTAGTATGCTTCATAAACCAAGTAGTTTTAGGGTGACAAAAATTTTCTTTGGGTATTTTGAAAATGGGTAAACCATTTTCGCAGCCGAGTCGCCATTTTGTTATGCCTTACATAACCATCCCATCTTTTTCCTTGGTCAAAATGGGTCCCACTTTTTTTGTTTTTATCCTTGTTTGATTTTCAAACAAAGTTTGGAGTCTTTTGTTTCCAACAATTTGTTTTTCTTTGTTGAGTCTATCGAAACTGGAGCCGGGACCAAATCGGGTTGTGAAACTTCCTTTAAAACTTGTTCCTATCCCCATTCCGACAGTCTTTCTTTTAGCATTTTGTTTTGTCGGAGTCGGAGTCGGAACCGGAGTGGATGTTAAGTCAATATTTATTCAAAATTGCAAAATCAAAATCCATCCCGTCTCCGCCTCCGCTTTTTGAACTATTGTTTTAGATTAAGTCCTTATGTTAAGCTTTACATTTTCGGTCTTTTTGTTTTGTTTTTGGGTTTGGTTTTGTTTTATGCTTTGTCAGTGGAACCGGAACCGGAATGGGAACAAAGTTGGGAAATTACTCAAGTTTTTGAATCAATTTTCATTCTGATTCCGCTCCTGCCGTTTCTTGGTCGTGGCCTTTTTACTGAAGTCGCATTGCAGTAATGTGTTAGTTCTTCTCCAGATCTGACTCCGCTCTACTACATTTAATGCATTAATGACAATTGTCATGCGTAGGTCGCAACTCTAAATTTTACCTTGATTAGGGATTAAACGGGTTATTATTATCATTGTTAAGAAAGCAAAAAGTGAAGTAGAGCAGTTGTGGAGTTCATCTGAGTGAATCAATTGAAAGAAGAGGAGATAATTGCTTGCGGATTTCTTCAGAAGGTTTGCCAACTTTTGCATTCGAGGTAGGGTTCCTATTCTCCTTTTTCTTGTATTTTGCTTTCGTGTTTTCTTTTTTCTGTTTGATCATTTTTGCTTTGAGCAAGTTCGTGTTTCTCAGTAAGTTTGTGTGGTTTGTTTTTTCTTTCTTTGTTTTGTTACTGTTCTTGATTTTGTTTTGGCTTGCATTTCTGGTTTTAGTGAGTTAGAGCATGGTCATTTTCACGTTTTGTCGTGATCGCATCGTGCTGTGTTAGTTTTTAAACGTGTAGATTTAATTAGGGTACGCTAGTAAGATAGATTAAGTTCAATTTTTACAGTGAGTTAGGGTTGATAGAATCTTGTTTTTACTTAGAGTTTTGTCGCACATTCATCTGGTTAAAGTAGAAGGGTTAAATTTGTGCCATAGTTTTTATATCGCGTTTTCTAGATTAGGGTTATTATGCAGTTTTGTGATCGCGCTTAAAATGATTAAAAATGATGCCCTAAAATACAGTCGCCCTCATGGTCATATGGGCATGGTCTTTTTATATTATAGTTAAGCCTCATTTCATTTAAAATGCCCCTAGTCCTTAATCATGAATTTATGCGTCAGACTGTTAAAATTGTTCATGATGTCATGGTCAACATAGCCGGAAGCGAGATCAAAATTGATTTAGGCTTTGGGCATATCTTTCATAATTAGTGTCAATATCTCATCTCCGACTTCGCTTGTAGTATGAAGCTTTATTTCAAAATAGCAATAACCTTGGTGGAAGTGGAAGCGGAACCGAAACAAAATATGAAAATAGAAAATTTGGAGGAAACCAAATCAATTTCCATTCCAATTCCGGTTCCGATCACTATTCCACTTCCGACTCTAAGCTCGCTTCTTGATTAGTAAAATATCAATAACAGTTTTTGCTCTGAGCCCGACAGAATGTTAAAGGAGGACTGTTTAGGATGTTTTATGCCTAGTTCCGCCTTCGATGTATGTATGAAAGGTATGATTTTAAGACACATTTTGAGATGTTTATTCAAGGATCTAACTAGAAGTTTTGTTGTAGGAAAGCTAAAGAATGTCGGGAACATCAGGAGAAGCTTCCCAAAGGAACCGGCCTGCAGGAACATCAAAGGCAGCAGCTAAACCCAAGAAGATCAAGCTAGAACAGTTACCTTATACCTTGAGGTATAAACACAAGAGTCATGTTGTCACAGTAAGCAAAGTGGAATCGGATTGGTCAGACATCACCGACATAAACCTAGGCCAGTACAATTTTGAAGAGTTGTATTCAGAGACCTTTGTTGAAGATACAACAAGCAGGACACAAAGAATTGTTGATTCCGGCTTGGCTCATATCACCCTGTTTCCTTTATCAATCCAATGCCCGAAGTTAATTTTCATAGCTGTTGGAGCTTACAAACTAGCTACTCAACAATGCATGGATTCACAAAACAATGTAATCATTGATCTCACTCCTCCAATGTTTCAAAGTATATTTAGAGTCATGGATCCTAAGAACTTGGTGTAGTTCAAGTAAGCAGAAGCTTTGGAGAAATACAACAAATATAAGGCATCCAACAAGTCTCATTTGAACAAAAATTGGTTAAAAATAGAGAAAAAGTCTCTAACCAAGCTTGCAGACCAACCAAAGAGGGCATATTTTTATAAAGAAGTATCAAATTTAATAAAGATGTTGTCTAGCACTTTTGGGAAGAGAGATGCCTTTCATTTCAAGGAGTGGATGTTTCCCTTCATCCAGACAATCTTAAATGGCACCCATCAATTTGATTGGTCGATGATTGTATCAAATGACATTCATGATCAATTGACCAAAATTAGGGAGACTAAATGCTTCTTCATGACTTCTTACATTGTGTATGCAGCAGCAAGAGTAAGTATCTTCCCATGTTTGAATAGAGTGGGGATAATGGGAGTGTTAGATGGACAAAACAAGGTGTGGGAGCATTATAACCAGCTATCCCTACAGGTTGCTAAGACTCAATTTAGAAGGGTTAATGATGCATTCATATATGTGATCATTAATCAACTCAACGGAGATGTAGGGTACAGATTGAGCCAAGAGGCCATGGCATTTATCACTGAATGGGGATGTTGGTACATTCAATACCCTAGGTTTACATACTTCAGACTAGCTAGGTTTGAAGGTCATCCACATTTGTTGCCAAGATGTTGCAATAATAGGATAGTGTTAATGGAATTTGTATATCAGACTCTTGGGGTTAATGCCCGATTTGGATTAAAACATAAGACAGGACGCCATAAGTTCCCAATGAAGTTGGGTGAGTATAGTTGTCATCATCTGGTAAGGGAAAAGGTGGTCTGCAATGAGTTGATACAGTTAAAACTAGGTTTATATACAGCTCGAAAGCACTTTGACCCTAAGGGTAAAATGAATGCCTTGTTGCCTTCTTAGTTTGATAAGCATTTCAATTTACTAGAAGATTTCTGGAGTGACCAACAGGATGAGTATGATTTGAAGAAGAAGAATTATGAAAGATTACCTGTCTCACTCATTGCATATCTTGGATCAAAAATAACATTCCTGACACATTAGTGGATGATGGAGTTGTATTGGATCCATCTTATGAAACTTTAAACATTGGGTCTAAGAGCCTGGATCTAATTGACTGGGATAGTGAGGAAACCATTGACATTAAGTAGATAGGGGGAACAGTCTTGGATAGAAGTGTTCAATGGTTGGTTTTAAGAACCAAAGCTCCTCAAGGACCAGCTCCTAAAAAGGGGAAAGGATATAAAAGGCTCAAAAGAAAGACATCTCCCAAAGAGCCTTTGGAGTTCCTTCCTCTAGACATTGAAGAAATAGAGCTTGAAGCAGCAGATGATGAACCAGAGACACAGGAAGGAGATGCTCAAATAGGATTTGTTGTTTCAACACCTACATTAGGTGAATCTTCTACTCAAATCCCACTTGCAAAACAACAAAGTGGTTAAGTGCAAAAAGGGACTCCTCATAGTATGGTTGAAACTATAAAGGGAAAAGAAGTGGAGGTAGAAATTCATGATGTTGGAACAGATTAGGATGAAACTCTGTCCGATAAAGGAATACAAGAAAATATGCCTCTAGAGGAGGATACTGAATAGGTAATGACACAGGAGGATCAGTGGGCATTGTTTGAGGAAGTCAGGAAGGTTGTAGAAGAGCAAGCTGCAGAAATAGAAAAGCAAAAGTTAGTTGATGCCAAGACACAAGTTGATGTCATACTATAGCAGCAACAAATTGAAGCTAAGTCAAAAGCTGATGAAGTAGAGACACAGCAGAGGAAAAGGGAGCATGAGCTCAAGGTTAAAGAGGAAAATGATAAGTTAGAATTGATACAAAAGATTCATGACCTTGAAGAAGAGAAGGCAAGGCACCGAAGGGAAAGAGAAGTTCTGGTAGCCAAGTTAAAGCTTGTTGAAGAAGATCACAGAAAGGAAGAAGAAGCAGAATGATTACAAAAGGAGAAAGAGGCCGAAGAGCTGGTCAAAAGGCAACAAGAAGAAGAAGAAAATGTAGAAAAGCTTAAATCTTTAGAAAAGGAAAGACTAGAGAACGAAAAATTGGAGAACGAAAGATTAGAAGAAGAAAGGTTGAAGGAGGAAGAAGACAAGAGAGTACAAGAGCAAAAAGATAAGGAGGAAGCGGAAAAGCTGGCACAAATGAGTGTAGAACAAGAGCAGCAACAAAAACAGAGGATTGATGCTCAACCTCAGTTAAATGTGCAACTTCCCTTAGCTACTGCCTCCTCTTCTTCAACCATGATGATTGTTACTCCACGAGCTCCAACTTGGTTGAAATTAGACCTTAAAAAGAGAATACCAACACCTTCTCAACCTCTCAATTGGGAGGATATGATGAAGTAAATTGAAAGAGAAAGGCCTAAAAAGAAGGCCAAGATCCTGCACTCTACTAGATTAACTGACAAGGGAGAAATTGTGGCTGAATGTGCCATACCTATGATAGACAAGGAGGCAGGGGATATGCAATTAATGGATTATCAACTAGGCACTGTAAATTTGGGGAGACCTACCCGGGATTAGAAAATGAATCTAATTGATGTGGTAGCCTCCTCAACCAAGTCTAGGATGTTGAAGGATAAACAAAGGAAAGATGAGCTTAAGGATCAACTAGATTAATTGCATGTTTTTCTCGAGAACATTTCTGCTCCAAGGTCACAACAGGTTGCTGCAATTGAGACCCCAGTTTTGCTGAAAAAGAAGGAAGTTGGTGATTTGGAATAGGTGAGGAGCAAGGCAGAAATGTTGGATCGGTGGGTAATTAAGTTGAATCAAGAAATAAATGAAGTTCTAGAAGACAGTTTTTAGGTCTACAAAGTGACTGAAGATCTGATGGAAGAGATGAAAAAATATGTTAAAACTTTGGAAGCACAAGAGGAGGAGTACAAGGGATACAGAGATCAATAAGTTGCCTAAGACTACCCTCCTAGAACAGTCGATATTAGAAGAAGAAAATAAATATTTTTTGGAAAAGACTTCTTGTATACTCCGATTTAGGATAGATTTCTTATTTAAACATAGAAATGAGGTGCAAGATTCTGTTAAGGAGCTAAATGAGCAATTTAAGGAGTTGGAAGCCATCATTGCTATTTTAGTAGATGTTGAGGTACTTGTAAAAGAAGGCTTACCTTTAAGCCAAATAAAGCAGAAGTGGACTGAAAGATTTAAAGAGCTTATGCAGAGAGGAGATGTTGGTGAGGATTTTCTAGTAGATCGATTGATGGACATCAAGGAAGAAATAAGAGTAGCCAAGAGAGAGATGACAAAGCTAAAAGATATGAGAGGTTTTGTTGCAGTAGAGTTGGAGTGAATTAAGTTTGAAGACAGCTGGGTGGATGGGCTTGAATTAGACACATTAAAACAAGTCTTCTCCAGCTATGATGAATACATGATGGAGCAAACCTCGCATGCCTAAATATCATGCATGCATGGCTTTTTTCTTCTTTGCATGTTGCATGCAGCACTGACAGTTTTTGAAATGCATGACTTTCTTCAATTCTATTTCTTTTCTTCTAGTTTAACTGAGTTTCCAAGGATGATTGTAATCCCTAAAAGGGTGGGTCGACTTAAAATAGAAGTGGAGTTCAGATTTTGTATATCTATAAATACCCTTTGGGTATCATATTGTAAGGGTCGGTTGATAGAGAATAGAATTGGCCTACCTGATATTAGGAGATAGAATTTTGCATAGCTATTACAGAGATACATTGTTACTTCAATTTTACAGTTAAATAAAATTACAGGTTAATGCAATATGGTTTTAGAATTAAGTTGTTTTACTTGATAAGGTTAATGAGTTATAATCTATCTGTATGCTAGTGATTGTGCTAAAGCATGATTGTTTCTAATGTGATGAAATTCATTGGGAGAAGCCGAATTTAAGGATTATCTTGTTAGATTATCAGTGAATTGGATTTTTTGAAGTCTGTTGATCTATGATCTTGGCAATGAATGAATGTGTGTTCTTTTGAATCTTTGAAATAGTTGTGATATGTGAATTGTGATGTTAAAATAAGCACCTTAGATGCATACAATGGTATAGATTATTATGTGAATTGTATCATGCTTTGGTTTTCTTGATCTTTTGGAAAACATTCATTGTCTAAGATATATGTCTGGATGTTAGATGAGTTCGATTCATGTTTACTGATTTACTCCTCTGATCTATGTTTTTCTTTTATTTAAAAATCCCTTTTATTTGTGGAGAATAGCTCAATGAACAATTCATTGCTTGTATTCTTTGTTACCAGCACAGGCCCCTTGAATATTACAGTTGCATGAACCAATTGAGTGACACCAGACAGTTGAGAACCAACTAGCAGGACCTTGGGAGTTAGGCTACTATATGTTGTCTTTCTTTTTTAGGAGAAATAGAATAGAAATATTTTGTTTTAACATTGTTTGTGTCATTTTCACCATCAACACTACCATCAAAATGAAGGAGAACATGTTATTCCTCACAGTTTTTTTCAACCTCTAATTATTTTCCATCAATATTAGAAACATGTATTTATGTAACCCATCATAAGACTACCCAAGGTGCATGGTAAATATTGTGTTTATATTGTGAATAGTCTAAATGGTCCTATTCATACCTCTTTATCATTTATTTTAAATTCAATACACATCATATGGTATAACTTTTTTTAGAGAGGTGATTAGGCTACATAAGTTTCCTAAGAATATTGTTTTTGATGGAAATATCAAGTTTGTCAATTTCTTTTGGTAGGGAATATTTCAATTAACAAGTGAAAAATTTACTCCTAGCCTAGGTTATTAGCTACAAGCAATTAGACAAACAAAACTGGTAAATAAGTGGTTGGGTAGATACTTGAAATTTTTTGTTTTAAAACATAAATCAACAAGACTTAAATGGTTGCACTTGGGAGAATTTTTTTGCAACACCACCCAAAAATTTTCCCTTGCAATTTACTTTCATGAATGGCATTGTGGTTTTATGATGCACTAACTTGCATTGATGTAGTTCTCATAGATAGTGGAGTATTACTTATAAGGGAGATAGATGTCATATTTTTTCATAAGGGTGAAAATTTTGGTACATGACACCATCACAAATTACTTATTTCATGGAAGGAACCTACCTATTGATGAGGCCATTGGATAAGAATCAAGGCATATTGGTATTTATATGGAGTTTCAATCTAAATAAGATGGAGACTTGAACTTACATTCTTTGAAGCAAGCAACTTTTCAAAAGGGTGGACTTGTCATGCCCCCTTTCAACAATCTTTTGTTTGTGGATCAAAGTCCCAATGCCCATTTCTAGTGTCTCCCTTGGTAAAATCCTACTTATATGTTCTCCCATTTCTATCCCCAATATGCCTATCAAGTTTAAAAAGTTATAAGTGGGTTCAATTTATTATCTGTTCAAGTTATCATTTTTTGCAGTTTCCCTTCCTTGTATGCATTTCCAACTAAATCCACTTCTCCTTTATTCATATTAGAGTATCAAAATTTCCCTTACCTAATTATCCTTTTGATCTCCTTAATCTCTAAAACCTCAACTTCCTAACTCTTTGCACTAAGTATCTTATTAGAGTTAGATTTTTGACCTTCCACTTACCCAAGTAACTATTATGAAATGAGCCCCAACATGTTATACTACATCACCTCATTTGTACACAAGTTCAATCATCTTCAAATTTGGGTATTATAGTGTAACAAAATGCATATCCTTGCATTTTCACACTTGTTTGGGCTCGCCTTGGTTTATTTATGCTCATTTATGGCTTAATCGGTCCTATTTTGCATCCACAAGCCTAATAAACTATATATTTTTATGGAAAATCCCAACAAACCTCAAAAGATAAATGATCATTAAATGTTTCTATCTATGTGTCCTTGATTTGTGGACTAGGACTAATACACCACCTTGGGCGTCTTTGTCCTCCATGGGTCTTGGGAACCTAATTTTGAAACCACCTAAAAAGGTCCCTTTTTGGAGTTTGTGCCATGAGATTTGAGCCTTGGTACTAAGAGGCCACCTAAGGAATCTTAGTCCTCCTAGGCTTATTTTTAGGGTCCAATTTCAAATTTTGGCGGGATTTAGCCTCCTTCAATTAATGATTTCATATGTCAACTTTGTTGGTAGATGATTAGTGCCCCCCTCGGGATTTGTGACATGGACTAATTGCCTCTTTTGGATCTGTTAACTCTGGCAGTTAGTATTAATAGGTCGATCTTTTGGTGAAACAGCAACTATGGGCCAACAATAGGTATCAAATCCAAAGGTGTTGGGTTCGAATCCCCTTGGGCAACGTTGAGGGGGATTTTTTTAGGAGATGGTCAGCGCTCCCCTTGGGATTCATGACATGGACTAACCGCCTCTCATGGATCTGTTAACTCTGGAAGTTGTATCAGGCAATAATAGGTCGATCTTTTGGTGCAACGACAACTATGGGCCAACAAGCTTGTTGTGGTATAATTTCAGGATATTAAGCATGAATAAGTATAAATACAAGGTTCCCTCACTCATTTTCATCTAAGCAAGTTGTGAGAGAATCTATTCTGGAAAAATTGAGTCCACAAGAGCATTCAAGAGTAATTCATCAAGCATTTGGAGCCATCGTCAAGATTCAAGCATCATGGGTTTAGTGCATCCATTCATGTTGTTGAGCCAAGATTGTGGATGGGTGCTGCCACAATAGTGGTTTACACTTTCTGGGAGATCCTGATTTTTTTTAAAATCACATATTTTTTAAAAATATAATGATTTAATCCTTGAAAAGTTCCATTTAAAGGATTCCAATTGAAGAGGATTTGATCAAACCACCTTAGACCAAGCCCCCTTGGCTAGAACCCCGCTATTTTTAAACAATACCTATAACGGAGTCTCCTTTACACCTATCAAAATGTTGATAACAAACCAATTTTGATTTACCTTTTGGGGGATCAAATGAATTCATTTAAAAAAAAAAGTATGTAGTCCTTATTATAAGCTTCCAAAAAATTATAATTTTAATTAAATTTAATTTGATTATTATATTTATTTTGTATTTCTTGTGAATGTAGGTTTTTGATCAAAAATCAAGCTCTTTGTTCTACACATGTGGAAAAATAGAAGATTATCAAAAAAAAATTAAAAATATGTTTAGGCTGGCTATTGGTGTCCTTGATCCATTAAAAAAAAAATGAATTTTGATACATACAGAAAAAGTTATGTTGCATACAGTCTGCCTATGTCTGAATTGTAATTGGTTTGACTTCGAAACTTGATTAAGGAAAAACTATTTAATAAAACACTATGAAACCAAATTAACTGGTTAGATATTGTAGTTACAAATCTAAATTCAAAAAAAATAGAATTTTATCCTTCATACAAAAAAAATTATGTTGTATACAGTGAGCATCACTCCTTAAAAGTGTTGTTTACTGATAAAAACTAGTTATTGAAGGAGATGAAAAAAAAAGTGCAGTTTGATTCCAAATATTTTGAAAAAAATATATTTAGAATCTATAGATAAAACTTCACAAATCACTAGTTTGCATCATCTTCAAATTCCTCACTGTTTATCCAGTATAGGAGCCCGAAAGTGAAGATTTAGTTAAAAAAAATCAATTTGGTGTCCAATTTGCCCAAAAATTGTAAACCAGTATTGTGGGATCACCCGGATGTAGCATTGAAGATCTATTTACAACCATTTTTCACATCAAATCCAAGGATCCAAGATCTAGATTCTTCATGGCCACTACATGGTAGATTGCAGATTTGCTTCACAAGACATTATCCAAGATCTAGGTTGAAGTCGTGAAGATCACTTGAAGCGCAAAGTTGTAAAAGTTGCAAAGTTGTCATCTTCATGGAAACTCACCTATAGGTCAGATCCGGTTGTTTCAGAACCTGAGATCCAAAAGCAAGAAAGTGTAGATTTGGGAGCTCAAGACCACATTCAGACTTTTCAAAAATCTAGAGTAGGACTAATACACCATCTTGGGCATCTTAGTCCTCCCAAGCATATTTTTTGGAGATTCCTTCAGATCCGGTTCTCACATCCGAAGATTCTATGTTTGCCCCAAAAAATAGCAACGGGACTAATACACCATCTTGGGCGTCTTAGTCCTCCATAGCATATTTAGACAACATTTTTGCATTTCCAGAATCCTCATTACATCTCCAAACTTCCCAGGTACACATACCCTAACTTGGTGTTACGTATTTTCATTATTTGCATCTCTCATTTAGCCTACTTTATATCATTTTGCATATCACATTGGGTTTTCCAACAATTTCCTTTTCCAAGCATTTGCTTGGTGGTAAACCCCTTAAAATATAAAATAACACCCCCTTCCTAGGTTCTCCTCATTGTGAATTGACTCACCTTGCAAAGTTGCTAGTCAATCCAATTAGGATACCTAGGACATTCTTGAATGATAATTGGAGAAAAGTGGTGGTCTATGACCTAGGTTATAAAGTACCCATTTTCCTCTTATTCATTTTGGTGAACCCGACTTCTTGAGCATTCATTTTTTGATTTGGAGCCCTTTAAAGTCCTAGATCTAGTTTGCATTCATTCTTGCATTTTGCATTAGTGAAATTGCACCTAGGGTTTCTTATCCTTAGTGAGATTGCATCTAGGTTTTCTTACCTTTCCATTAGTGAAAGTGCATCTAAGTGGAATTTTTACTTTCTTGCATCATTTCATTTCATTCAAAAAACTGAAAAGTGCATTGTTCACCATCCTAATTACATTTAGGAACATTTTTATTACAATCAAAATTGAAAAAATTAACTTCACTTTTGCATCCAATTTCTTGTCATTAGTTACTTTTTCTAGCCTTCATTTGCACAATTTTTTGTTTCTCAACATCAAGTCCCTGGGTAGGCAACTTGGGAACTCTATTGACAACTCAAAATTTGTTGTTTTTCTGAAGAAAACAACCTCTACTGGGACAAAAACGCCCTTCTTAGCGTCTTAGTCCCTCTGTAGGTTTTTTGCCCAAAATCTTGTATGAGTTGACTACATTTTGTTCTATTTTTTGGAACCTCCAAATTCCTTCAGTAGGACCAAGACGCCCTTGATGGCATCTTAGTCCCTGTTGAGTTTGAAATTTTCATTTCCAAGGTGTAAATTTTCTTTTTTGAACTTCTATTTGTTGTCATTGGTTGTTTGTTTCAGTGGGTTGACTTCTTTTTTTATGCATTTTACTAAATCTAGCTTAAAGTAGTTCCTTTCGTACATTGCTTAATTCCAAATTTGCATTTGCAACAGTCCATTTTTCAGACCATTGCATAGTGTAATCAATAAATTACCTTGTTTCAAATTTGAAAAATTCATTTCACTTTAGGTATTTTCATTGCACTTTCTTTGCTTTTCCATGATAGCATGTTTTCTTTCAAGAGATGTGGCTTTGATATGGTTACAAATGGATTGCATAAGTACAACATCCCCTCTTATAAGTTCAATTTGTATTAAACCAATGAGGTCATTAAGAAACATGTTAATCACCAAACCATTCACACAATCCTCAATCTTGCATTGCCCATTGGTGAGGATACTAGTGTAGACAATCATAACAATCATACGTGTTCTTCTCCCAATACCTCTCTTCTTAGTGATGAAGGTATCTTGGTGAAAGAAGATACAAGCATTGAGAGTCTTGATTGTCCCTCTCCTCATCCCCCTATGGAAGACATTATAAAACAAGAAGATGAGGTCATAGAAACATTTCTAAACATCACCTTACCTAGTCTCCATTCATCCCTTGCTTGTGAGAATGTTCTAGCGAAAGAGGATGATATAATAGATAGCCATGAAAATCAAAATTTTCCTTCTCCTAATATCCCTCCTCGATGTGAAAAGGATAGGTTAGTGTTAAAAGATGCACCTATTGAGAGTCATAAGAATCTTTTCCGTCCCTTCTCTAATGCTCCCAGCATTTGGAAAGATCTATTCGGTAAGCATGAAAATCATAGGTGTCCCTCTCTTGATGCCTCCCCTACTTTTGATGAAGCTACTTTACAAAATATAACCATGGAATGTGATGAACATCTTACAAGCTCTCCTACTAGGGTTGATAGTATGGCACAAGAGAATGAGACCTTAGAAAAAAAGGATAATAAAATAGAGCCTTCTCCTAATATACAAGAAAATCCAACCATTGATCATTCCCCTACTTGTGTTGAAGTCATTTTAGAAGAACCAATCCTTGAATGTCAAGAACCTTTGGTTTGTAGTTTTCCTAAAAAATCTCCTATTAGGGAAGATACCATGGTGCAAGAAAATGAGAACATTGACAATAGTAATTCCTTAGATGAAGATAATGAAGTAACATTAGACTCCTCTTCACTAAGAGATCATGAAAATAATGATAAGCCTTCTGAGGTTATGCACATTATATACCTCTTGGAGTACTCTCACGAGCCTAAACTTATCGTTTATCCACCCTCTCACAAATCACAAGATCAAAACAAACACATCCTTATCCGTGAACCACCTAAGAACAATGTTTCATAGAAATTGAGTTATAATACCATTGCTCATACATACAACACTAGGAACAATCTGCAACCAAGACAAACACCTTCAACATCCCTTCCATTTCCTAATCCTATCTTGACTAGTGCCCCTCATTTGCCTTCAAATAGTGGAAAGGAGTATGATCTTGTTGAACAACTTAAGAATACTCCCACAAAGATATCCCTCTAGGACCCAATTCATAATTCACCTAATTATCACACTATGCTTCAAACAGCCTTGCAACAAGTTGCGGTTCCCTCTAGTACAAACCCGAATGAAATAGCAACCATGATTCAAGGAATAAATACTGACATTGTTTTCCACCAAAGTGAGCTCCCTGCTTTGGAAGTGCAAAAAAAATATGATTCTTTCATTATCATAGCTCAATACAAAACCAAAGGGATAAAGTGAACCCTTGTTGATAATGGCTCGGCCTTAAATGTGTGTAGTATGACCCTTTTGGAAGCTTGATGTTGATAAAAAATTCAACCTAACTCTTTATCTATTAAGGGATTTTATATTGTGGGAAAGAAATCACTTGGAGTGATCACTTTACCTATTATAGTTGGAAAGGATACTTTACAAACCCCTATTCATGTTATGCCTCATGATCTTTCCTATAATATTATTTTGGGAAGGTCGTGGGTTCATGAGATGCATGTGGTCCCTTCTACACTTCATCATAAAATGAAGTATGTCTACAACAACAAAGTGTACACGTTGGACACTAATGATGAATGAGCCTTACAGTGTCTTACAAATCAAGAAAAACAAAGACAACCCCTTGAAAACATTAACACCAACTACACAAGTAGAACCCATGCAATAGAAAGACAAAGAAAAAAAATCGACAAAGTCATGAAGCTATTAGAAGATGATTGGGGTTCCTTATATTTCGAACATACATTCATGGGAGAATACAAGATCATAAATAACGATTCAGACAAGGGAAACAAAACAACAGTAATGTCAACACAAAATTCGGAAGACCCTTCGAAAGCATCCACCTCAACCACTTTAGAAGACAAAGAAAATTACACAACAAATTTTGACGAACTTAATCATGAACAACTACCGAATCCAAAATAGATGAATAAAATTTATGGAAAAGGTTATGAAATGATGAAACAACTTGGTTATAGTGGAAAAGGATGTGGTGCTAGAGAACAAGGTATTTGTGTCCCTATAGAACCTCACATGCAATAAAAGACTAGTGATATTGGTTATTGTCCCTCGAAAGACACAAACTAGCCTTCACTTAATATCAACACTATCACAAAACATCCTTCTAAGTTGACTTTAACAGTGGTGCATCCTAAACTGGTAAACACTAGTGATCTTGATGGCTATCCTTTGCAAGAAACAAAACAAACAACGAAATCTTCGCTTAATGTCAATGTCATCACACAAAACACTAACGATTCGAATTCATTAGATTTACACCCTCTTATAAAGGAGAGAACAAAATCTCACAATCTAAAGAGTCTTGTGTAGGTATGACATCTTATACTAAGCAAGAGATATCTTTGTCAAAAAATAACGCAACATCCTCTACTTTTGAACCAAGAGATTATCTTGATGAGACTCCTCCAAGATTGTCTAATCTCTCTCCCTCCAAGAACATGAAATAAATTTTATTACAAGAATTCATTTTGTGCATATCATAGAGTTCATGGTCATTCTACTAATGAATGTAAGGATTTGAGTAGTAAAATCCAACATCTTAAGGAGTTTGGTGCTCTTTCTTATTTGGGGGCACCTAATTCCTCTAATTAATATTGATTTTCACTCTAGCATGTTTCTCATTGGCTCACCCTTGTTCTGCACTAAGTGGGGGCAAGGGGTTAGATAGCCTTGTCCTCGTATGTCACTTGTCATTGTCTCTTTTGGCTAGTTGACCACATTTCATGTACATATAAGAGCAAGCTTGGAATGTGGGCGACGGGCCTTAAGTTGGCTCACATGTGACATTTTGGGGAAAACCCTTTTCCTTTTCATGATGTAGCTTATCAGAAACATATGACTTGGCATAGGGCTTTCTGAATAATCTCTCATATCTTCTTCTACTTTAAAGCAATCTCTCACAACAATCGTGTTAGCAACCACTTTAAAGTGGGGGCATACATCAATACTCATGTTTCATTGTGTGATTGTCTTTCTTCATGCAATGTGTTTCTTTCTTGGTGGTATCATTGGGTTTGATTTACTCCAAGAATGTGATATTTCTTTGACATGTCCTCTCTTGGAAGCATTAAGCACAATGTTCCCTAAGATGAGACCTTGCACAAACTAAGAAAAATCCCTTTGAACATCTCCTTTGTGTGCATTTTCTTGTGGTGCCTTATTAAAGTCATGGAAGTATGGCTTTGATACGGACCCCTTGGGGCTCACCTAGTGAACAACTAGCTTCACTAGCCCATGTGAGCATGCATTTTTGTACCTTATTAAAGTCATGGAGGTATGTCTTTGATATGGTCCCTTGAGGCTCACCTAGTGGACAACTAGCTCCCACTAGCCCTAGTGAGCATGCATTTTGTTTGCATAGTGGACAACGTGTTCCACTTGTAAACCCTCTTCAAGCCTAGACTTGATCCACCATGTTGGATAGCTAGTCGAAGCTTAATTCATTGCAGTTCTTTTCCTTTTTCCTTTTTCTTGTCTTTGATGGTGTATGTTTATGATATAATTTTAGCTTCATCTATCATCTACAAGCATGTTCCTATGTGCCTATGTTGGTTTTTCATAGGATCTCAACCTTGGGGGCTTAATCATCCCTCTTGATCCTTGTCATCCTATCTTACTAACATTTGTATATTTGAACCCCTCTTGATTGTGTGGTTGGCTACTTTAGTGTGAATTTGAAGCAAGTTAATCCTCTCACTAAAGTGGGGGCTAAATGTACTGTAGAAAAATGTATACCCTTGCATTTCCACACTTGTTTGGGCTCGCGTTTCTTTATTTATGCTCATTTATGGCTTAATTGGTCCAATTTTGCATCCACAAGCCTAATTTAAACTGTATATTTTTATGGAAAATCCTAACAAACCTAAAAAGATAAATGATCATTTAATGTTTTTGTCTATGTGTCCCTAATTTTTGGACTGGGACTAATACACCACCTTGGGCGTCTTTGTCCTCCATGGGTCTTGGGACCCTAATTTTGAAACCACCTAAAAAGGTCCCTTTTTGGATTTTGTGCCCTGAGATTTGAGCCTTGGGACTAAGATGCCACCTAGGGCGGCTTAGTCCTCCTAGGCTTATTTTTGAGGTCCAATTTCAAATTTGAGCAGGATTTAGCCTCCTTTAATTAATAATTTCATATGTCAGCTTGTTGTGGTGCAATATCAAGATATTAAGAATGAATAAGTATAAATACAAGGTTTCCTCACTCATTTTCATCTAAGCAAGTTGTGAGAGCATCTATTCTAGAAAAATTGAGTCCACAAGAGCATTCAAGAGAAATTCATCAAGCATTTGGAGCCATCATCAAGATTCAAGCATCATTTCAAGGTGTTAGTGCATCCATTCATGTTGTTGAGCCAAGATTGTGGATGTAGCATTGAAGATCTATTTACAACCATTGTTCACATCAGATCCAAGCATCCAAGATCTGCATTCTTCATGGCCACTACATGGTAGATTGCAGATTTGCTTCACAAGACATTATCCAAGATCTAGGTTGAAGTCTTGAACATCACTTGGAGTGCAAAGTTGTAAAAGTTACAAAGTTGTCATCTTCACGAAAACTCACCTATAGGTCAGATCTAGTTGTTTTAGAACCTAAGATCCGAAAGGAAACAAGTGCAGATATGGGAGCTTAGAACCACATTTAGACTTTTCAAAAATCCAGAGCGGGAATAATATGCCATCTTGAGCGTCTTAGTCCTCCAAAGAATATATTTTAGATATTCCCTCACATCTATTTATGGCATCCGAAGATTATGTGTTTTCCTCAAAAAACAACAGCGGGACTAATACGCCATCTTAGGCATCTTAGTCCTCCATAACATATTTTGACAACATTTTTTCATTTCTAGAATCCTCATTACATCTCCAAACTTCCTAGGTACACATACCCTAACTTGGTGTTACATATTTGCATTATATTTGCATCTCTCATTTAGCCTATTTTAGATCATTTTGCATATCACATTGTCTTTTCCAAGCATTTGCTTGGTGGTGAACCCCTTAAAATCTAAAAGAACAAACCCTTCCTAGGTTCTCCTCATTGTGAATTGACTCACCTTGCAAGGTTGCTAGTCAATCCAATTAGGATTCATAGGACATTCTTGAATGATAATTGGAGAAAAGTGGTGTTTTATGACCTAGGTTATAAAGTACACACTTTCCTCTTATTCAAATACGTATTATATTACACTCCCAAAATTTAACCCCTAACACTTTACACTCTATTATCCCATTGGGATCATAAGTTTGGAGATATTATTAATTCAATACCTTGTATACCACACTCTTGAACCTTTCACTTCTCCCTTGCTTTGAAAAAATTTTAGACTTGTTACTATTGACATACCTCATGTCCAAACTCCATCTCCCTGATCCTTACACTAAGTCACTTATATTGATCCTTACACTAAGTCACTTATATAAGCCAATTTTTTGGTCTTCCCCTTACCTAAGCAACATTCCCATGGTACTACCAAAATCTAATCCCTAACAAGTAGTAAGAGTCATGAGGTAGCTCCACCCCTAAACTTTGAAACCCCTTCACTTTTCTCTATTCACTCTTACCTACCTCCCTACATGACCCAAAATGTCATTAATGGAAAAATTAAACACCTCAATGACTCCACAATAATTTATCATGCCCATAAACATTATTCAAATTCTAAGAGGTTTGATTTTGCATGCAATTGTGGTGCTAGAGGTGAATTAAAACCATGCTTCATTCATGCAGTGGTTACATCTTCTACTACCCTTGGTCCTCAAACTTATCTAAGATGCTATTTTGGCAAGATCTAATACCAACCATTGATGTGGATGATATAAAGAGTGAATGTTTCTATTCAGAGATCATTATGCATTATTCTACACAAAAACCTTACTTGAAAACTTTCTTTGAGCACTCATGTTCAAGCAACCAAATTTGAGGATAAAAGCCCTTATATTTGCAAGAGATTAGAGGATGAAAAACCTTTGTTTTCATGAGTCAAAGGATTAAACCTATTTGTCTTTGTTGGATGATCCCATCCAAAGTTTGTGAATGAGATTCACGGTCACAAATCTTAGCTTATATCACATTTGTATAATTTATTTTTTGTTGTGGGATCAATCATAGTAGTTTTGTGTTATATCTATTGTTGTGTGTCATAGTTTTTATATATTTTAAAATTCAATAAATATAAGAAAGGATTTGGACTTTATATGTCATTTATGGGATTCAATTATAAATCTAGGTTATTTATGTAATGTAAAAATATTAATGAAAACTAGGTATTTACTAGATCTGGTTAAAATTTATAAATCTAGAATTTGCTTTTTTTGTTGGAGTTGAGAAGATACAACACCACAGAAGCCCAAAAGATCTTTGCAAGCAAATAACCTATTACAAGGAGAAGCAAAGAGAAGCAACAAAGGAAATGCTCAAGAATGTGGAGCAATGTATTCACCTGAAAATGTAAAAATGAATTAAAATACAAAAGATATGTTTCAACTACATATAGATGAAAACCCTAAAAAGGAAAACCCTAGGCTTGCACAATAATAATTAATAAAGTAATTAATTATTATGCACCTAATGTTAGCTTAAGTGAAAAAGAGGTAAAAGGGAACTTTACGTAATTAAACAAATATTGTTTAATTAATAAATAAATGTCCAATTACTCTAACACCCCCCCTTAAGATAGACATAGGGAGAAGCTAAAACCTAGAAGAAGCTACTGAAAGCAAAAGCAATGGGTCCCGACAACAAGGCCAGATCAGGTACCCATGTACAAAATCAATGCAAACTAAATGAAATGGGGTAAAGGAGAAAACCCAGTGGGAACAAAACTCCTCCCCAAAATAGAATGCAAGGAAGGAATGCAATGCACTAATGAAAGAAGGATAGGAGGTGGATAACATGATACCCCCCATAGACAACTTCTATCATATAAGTACATGTACAATGATCTCCATAGGAGAGATAGAAAGAGAGAAGAAGGCCCCCCCACAATGAAGAAACTCCTGTCACAATGGTAGATGCCTGATGTAGAATCCAAAAGGAGATCCTGAAGCAGCAAATGATATTCCTCCCCTTGGGGAGAAATGGATCCATGGACCTATATCGAAGAAACCCTGTGAAGAATGATGAACCAATCTGTCTCAAGATGTGTGCCATGATAGGATGCTGAAGAGTCTCACTATTTGAACTAAAACAAATAATGCCAAATCCAAACTTGTGTGGAGAATACTGAAATGCAACCTCTAAATGCACGGATAATGGTGGGCGAACAGTGATAACCTGATTGTCAAGGTAGAGAAGATGAATGTCCTCAAAATAATCCTCCAAATCTGCAATATAGGACTCAACAAACAAGAAAGATATGTCTGCAACATAAGAGTCCAACGTAGCTATGTCTGGAAGATGTATGATGCCCTGCTACACTGAATCAAGAACAACAAGAGATGCTGATGAAGTCTCAGTCTGAAGAGTAGGAACTGTGAGACAAACCTCTAATCCATCAAAATAAGTAAGGGTGTCTAAATACTCAAGCTCCTCTAAAGTATCATGATCAAATGGTGTATTCTCTCTCCAAGCAATGGGTATGAGAAAATCTAAAGCAGGATCCTCTGGGAATGGAGATAGAATAGGGTCTCCATAGATCTCCCAAAGATGTGTCCAAAGTGGGTGAGGACAATCAATGTCCGATATAACCAACACAGTGTCATGATCAACACTAGACAATATAACTCCTGCAATGTGATTTCTAATGATGTCCCATGCTAATTTTCCCTCTAAAGTTGATGGTTCAAGTATGAGATCATACAAATAAGGCAAAATATTAAGCCACCTACAATGTATAAGTATACCCTTTGCCCATGACTCATAATTACCCCGTTCTAGAAGAACAACTGAAGGGTGAGTAGAGAAACCCATGATAACTCTTCAAATGAAAAATTTAGAGACTAATGATCTCAACAATGATAAAGCATATCAACATAACTCATCCAATGCAAACAAACCCCATGTAGGAGCCAAGATGACCAAGTAATTGAGCAAAGTGTAAAAACACACAAAGCTGAATAAAAAATACTTGGTAAATAGACTATAAATCTGGAAAGATCACTGTAATACCTTTCCAATGCCTATTCATTTGCGCAAAACAGAGTTCGAATGCAAAAGATACGCCCCTTGGAATGAAAAAACAAAGTTCTGACTTTGACTGGAAAAAAAGACTACAAAACTACAAAATCAGGAAAAATTACCAATACCACTGGAACGACGCCAAAACCAGCTTTCCGACGATGTCTCATTGTCGAAAATCCGAGAAAAAATGCCCATTGTATGCCCGATTTAGCGCAAGCTACTCAAAAGGAGAGAAAAAAAAAATTTCCACAGCCCTTAGGGGCTAAAAAAAATCAGCCCCTAGCCATATGGACGACCAGGGGGCTGGCGGCTAGGAGCTGGGTGCGCGGCTCCTAGTTCCTCATGTGACCTGGTGGTGTAGAGTTAAGCCCTCAAGGGTTGCGCATGTCTCCAGCGGTTGGCGCTTAGCGCCTGGTCACCACATGACCGGGTGGGGGTTGTTTGAAGCCCGCAAGGGCTGAGGAGCCGACTCAAGTCGGTGAGCTCAACGGTGTTGGTGCACTGGGTGGACCGACGACTAGAGTAGTGAGCTCGGCAGGATGGGTGGAGCTCGGTGGAGCGCGAGGAGCCCAGCGGGGAGCGCCGGACGAAGCGGAGCGGCGCGAGCGGTGCCGGACGGAGTAGCGAGCGGTGGAGCGGCGTGCTAGTAGCCGCTTGGCGGCAAGTGGGCGTCGACTGAAAAATGCAACGGGCCGCCAAAAAATAAAATAAAACCTTAGGTTTTATTTATTTTTTTAATTTTTTTTTGTGAATTTTTTTCTGAGGGGGTCGTACGACCAAACCCTAAAAAAAAAATTGCAACCCTGGTTGACTGTGGCCAAAATCGACGATTTGACAGTCGATTTAGGGGTTTTTGGGTGCTATGAATCCAATGGCACTGTCCGTTTGAGCCCAAAGTGAACCTAAAATTTAGAGTATGCTGATTCCACAAGAAGAAACCTTAGAACCCTAGATTTGCTTCCAATGCAAAAATCTCAAAACAAGAACAAGCAGCTGCAAATCTAAAGCTTTGATACCATGTTGGAGTTGAGAAGATACAGCACCACAAAAGCCCAAAATATCTTTGCAAGAAAATAACTTGTTACAAGGAGAAGCAAAGAGAAGAAACAAAGGAAATGCTCAAGAATGTGGAGCAATGTATTCACCTGAAAATGTAAAAATGAATTAAAATACAAAAGATAGTTTTCAACTACATATAGATGAAAACCCTAAAAAGGAAAACCCTAGGCTTGCACAATAATAATTAATAAAGTAATTAATTATTATGCACCTAATATTAGCTTAAGTGAAAAAGAGGTAAAAGGGAACTTTACGTAATTAAACAAATATTGTTTAATTAATAAAGTAAATGTCCAATTACTCTTAACATTTTTAATAATAGTTAGGGACATAAAATCTTCATTACCACTAAATGACTATCATAAGTGCATTAAAAATTTAAATAATTTTCCTCATAGAGAAAACCTCAATGAAACAGAAAAGTCATTAATCGCATTAAGAAAAGATTAAGAACTATTATATGTTCATTACTAAATATATCATCAACAAACCATGAGCCACAACATGTAGATGGACTAGAGATCTTATGTGAATGTGAATCAATATCACTACGATTCTAATGGAATGATGAAGCAAGAGAGACACATGTAGGGGAATACATAGGTGAATGGGGAAAGCTATTATGGGATGTAGAAAGGATGAGCTCACTATATATGTCAACATCACATGAAGGAAGATCCCTAGGTGCATCATGAGAGGTTAGGGTGAAATTATAATCAACATAAGAAGGAGAGGTGATCAAAGATAATATGGCATCATGTTCCTGCGCATCTACAACACTAGCCATAGGAACAATAGAAATCTCATGAACAAGTGAAGTATGTATAAAATAGAAGGCTAAGAAATAACAAGATTTATGAAGGAGGAAAAATCACATACATGATGAAGAAACAATACATGGAGGTAGAGGAAACACCTCCATCCATGGGATGATAAGATGTAAGAGTAACAAGGATAGAGGAATCATAAGTAACTAAGTATAGGACCATATCAAGAACATATGCATGAATAGAATCTAAGGACAATGGAGTATAAAAATCCATGACAAAACATCTATCAATGATGTACAAGCAAGGGAGAGTGCACGAGTAAAATATCAAACTTGTGAACCTAAATTTATTAACTTTTATCCATGTAAGTGATAACTAAAATATTAAATGCTAAGGTAGGAAATTAAATACAAAAGTTAGGGAACTTAACTCTAGGAATGAGGTTGATAATAGTTCTAATGTAGATGTTGAAACCTATTGTTCTAACATAGAAAAATAGGTAATTTGGATATTTCCATCTCATCTATATAGAATTATATTCATTTCCAAGTCAAATCCATGGCTTTAGAACTCTTCTACAACTACATATTTATTTCATGGTCCACACATCTAATCCTACTAATTGAATGCTTCTAATCTTTAGTTTCACCTCCAAGTTTACTCCACACTATTTATTAAGGATTGCAATGTTTAGAAACACTTGGGGCAGATGATCAGATTGCAATGGTTGTGTTATATTAAGCCAACCTCCTTCATAGGATTGGCTTCGTAATCAAGGATAAAAATCTTTAAACATGCAAGTTCTTTGGAATGGTGATGTTAAATTTCTCATTAGTGCTCCAAATCAAAATATTCCTTTAACAAGTGCTCCTTAAGTGCATATGATTTGTCCTTGATGTTTTTGGATGCATATCAAATGCATTTAAATATCACTACATAACAATAAATCGCATAAAATGTGTACCAAGTCAACTCGTAATGGAAACAAAATGGGTAGAAGTAGACAAATATTGAATTTTAGGGGTTAGTTATTGATGTAAGAGCATCTGGGTGTATGAGTAGTCCTATACAACCAAAAATAATTATATTCTATTTTATTTTATTTTGTTGTGAATTTTTTTATTTTGGCCTTACAAGCATGATTTTTGGGCACTTTTCACACATTTCCAACATATTAAAAATTAAATTCTAATACCTATTAGGTGACACCAAAGGCTTGGTTTTCATGTGTGTAGTGGCTCAAAATTGAGTATTTCCTCACCAAATTGGAGGAGGCCATTTTTGGAATCTTGTAACTCCTCTTTGAAGTTAAAAAATTGCATTAATTGGGGAGTGGAAGAATCTAGATGCCAAGATGAGAAGGTAGTGGGATGAAGTGCTAAAAGACATTTGGAATTATTTTTTAAAATCCTGGTCCAAAATTGAATGGGGAAAATATTGCAATTCCCAAGAAGGTGAAAGAGAAAAAACTGTAGCTAAGGAAAGAGAAGTGGAGGCCTAGTAAGAGAAAGGAGGAACAATAAGAAGAAAATGAAAGAAAACTCAAGGAATTGAAGGGAAAATTACTTGTGAAGCTGGTTGGGATGCACAAGAGGGAAGAATCAACATATTATGGTTGTATTTGCAATTGTAGGTGTTGATTTGAAGTCTTTTGAATCAGATTTAAATTTATTGATTGTTTAATTGTGTCTGTAGCAATCTTTTGGCTTGTCTAGTTTCAATTTGAAGTTGTTGTAGACATTGAAGACCTGTTAATAAAATTAGATTTCTTCCTAAATATTGATCATCTTAGTTATTGGATAATCTTTAGTTTTGAGCTCTCAATGGTTGCAAAAAAAAATTGAGAAATTAAATTCCTTGTTGAATGTGTGTGCTGCAACAATTGACAATCGCATAGGATTCTCAATTGTTGTATTGCATCAAATGGTATCAGAGCAATGCTCCTGAGTGTGCAAACAATGTGTTGGATGTGAGACAGTCAAGCACCAGGATCTATGGGTGTAGTGTGTGAGTCTATTATTATCCTCCAAGAGAGGTTAAGGTTGGGTAGAAGGTGCACATAGAGAGGTGTGTCTTCCAAAAACTTTTGTTGGGTAGAGAATAACAATTGAATGTAAGTGATTTTGTTGCAAATAAGCAAGTGTGGAGATGAATTTGAAAAAGAGAATAAAGAATTTTTTGAAGAGACTAGTTGTGTGGATAGTTATGAAGCAGTACTTGAGAAATAAATTTATGAGATGATAATAGATATCCATTTGAGATTGGATAGAACAGAGGCTATGCAAAATAGAGTTGTTACCAATGTGAGTCATAAAGTTATGGAGGTTGAGGACAAGAAAGAAGAGAAGAAAATGGTCACTATGGATCATCAAATTAATGGTAATTTTAAATATTTTGTTTTATCTAAAAATTTTTTTGTTTGCAAGATTTAGCAAGGACAAGGAAAATGGTGAAAAGAAGGATATAGCACCAAAAAAAGAGGTATCATTTCATTGTGTTGGTGAACATTTACATGCAAAAGAGGTAGATGAAGTTGTGGATAATGTTGTAGCAATTCAAAAAATGGATTGTGATAGTCCTAGATTTGACAAAGGGAATGATGAAGAAGAAGATAGTCTCCTGTTGAAAGAGGATATAAGGAAATTAGAAAAATTATTTGAGGGAAAATGATAAAAAGAAAGAGGTTGTAGCTATATGCCTCTTTGAAGAAGAAAAAGTTGCAGCAGTAAACAAGAAGAAAAAAATAGAGGTAATTGTTGATTTATCAAAAAAAATCAATATTATTAATGAAGCTATTTTTTGTGAGAATGAAATGGTAAAATGATATGAAGAAAGAGAAGTGGAAGAGTGCAGAAATAATAGGTTACAAGTTGAAATACAACAAGGTGTTGAGAATGATAAATTGGGATGGAAAGATGAACCATGGTATATTAAGGTGAATTTCATAAAAGGAAGAAAGAGGAAAAATGAAGAGAGGAAATTTCAGAGCAAGGTGAAGAAGAAGAAACGTGTAGACAAGGAAGAAGGATGGATTAAAGGCAAACACATGATCTTAAAATGTTAATGAGTTTCATCTCATGGAACATTTCAATTACCCTGGGTGTTTGATGTAGGAGCATTTGAGTGTATGAGTAATCCTGCACAACCAAAAAGAATTGCATTAATTTATTTGACTTTGTTGTGAATTTTGTTTTTGGTCTTACGGGAATGATTTCGAGGCACTTTTCACACATTTCCAACATATTAAAAATTAAATTCTAATACCTATTGGATAAGTGACACCAAAGGCTTGATTTTCATGTGTTTTTTGGCTCATAAAATGATTTTTTCTTCACCAAATTGGAGGAGGAAAAATTCCAATGCCCAGACTAGAGGAGGCCATTTTTGGCATCTTGTAACTCCTCTTTGAATTTAAAAATTTGTATTAATTGGGGAGTGGAAGAATCTGGACGCTAGGATGAGGAGGTAGTGGGATGAAGTGGTAAAAGACACATTTGGGAAAAAAGAAAAAAAATCTTGGTCGAGAATTGAATTGGAAGAATATGGCTATGCCCAAAAAGGTGAAAGAGAAAAAATTGTAGCTGAGGGAAGAAAAGTGGAGGCCTAGCAGGAGAAAGGAAGAAAATTACATGTGAAGTTGGTTGGGATGGCCAAGAGGGAAGAATTAGAGTATCATGGTTGTATTTGTTGTTGTAGGTGTTGATTTTAAGTCTTTGAAATCATATTTAAAGTTATTGATTGTTGAATTGAAGCTGTAGAAATCTTTTGGCTTGTTTAGTTTCAATTCGAAGTTGTTGTTGTAGACATTGAAGACTTCCTAATAAAATCATATTTGTTCCTAATTTTTGAGAAATTAGATTCCTTGTTGAATGTGTGTGCTGACACGATCGAAAATCATCGAACACAAGGAGGCAAAGCAGGGCAACATTTTATCATCTGGCATAATCAATATTCTATGTCGGGAGATAAATTGTTTTTTCGTCAAATCTTCATCAAATTATCATGAAAATTCTAAAATTCTAAAAAATCATCAAATCATTAATTTATCTCCCGAGGGGGCATATTATCGGCAATCATCTGAAAATCAATATCTGGGGCACACTGAATTTTATTTTTTTTCTCATCGATACTGGCAGTAGCAGCAAAATTTTCTTCAAAGCAATGCGTAAACACATCACTTCAAAGAGGGGCAAAATGTATACACCTAAAATTGGTCTAGAGAATCTAATTAATTAAATACGAATTATTTGATTAATTATCCTATTTCCTCTATTGTTTGAATAAATAGAAATATTTATTCATATAGTTCACGTTCACATTCACATTTAAATTCTTCTAATCTTAATTAAATAAAGAAAATTAAATACTTTGTTTAATTTAATTATCATTTCCCTATTTTATTCTATCATATCAATCTAAAATTAATTAAATAAAGGTCAAACACTTTATTGATTAATTGCCATTATTCTTCTGTTTAATTTAATAAACAACTTCTATAGATTGTTTTATTAAATTATTTATCCTTCTTTTGCTAATTTAAATTAAGGCATAAGGAATATTCCTCTATATTTCTTCAAATCAAATTAGATATCCTATGTCTAATCTATGTCAAAATCATGTCAAAATTAATTGATTGAAACTTCACGGGAAGAATTGGAGACAAATTGCAAATTTATCTCTCAATCCTCCTCCATCAATCCTTCCTCTTCTATTGCCTGGTGTTATCATGGGTAGAGACAATCTCCAAAATCTTTTCAATCTCCTCCATTTCTCACCATTCAATCCTCCAAATTGAATCCAAGCCTCTCTTTGCCATCCCTGTGCATTTCTATAGCCAAGAAATCTATAAATAAAGCTTCATTGAAACAAAAAAAGGATCCCAAGTCATCAAGTTTACTCTGCAGGAATTCATCAAGCAGCAAGCATAAAGCATCAAGCATCAAGCATTCAACATCCAGCATTGAACATTCAAGCTTTCACAATCATAGCTACCTCCTGTAGCTGCATTTATCAATTTTCATGTCAATCCATGCTATATTAGTTTCTTTTATCATTTAGTATTATCATATTGGCTTCACATCCTTGCATCAACATAATTCCATTCTTTAGATTGTCATTTTAACAGTTATAGTGTTAAATAAATTTGAGAGCACAATAACTTAATAAATCTTTGAAGATAGGAGACAATGAGACGCTTTCAGTTGATTAATTAACTTAATCTTTGATGCAATGTTTCATTAAGAAGTGTTTTATTGTTTTATACTTATTCACACTTACAATTATATTAAGCCATCCTCTCAAAATAAACTCAAAACAAAAATAAAATAAAAATAAAAAGACAAATTAGAAATTAGAAATTTAACTAAAATAACTTGTGTTGAAGTAATTTAGATTTATTTCCAACCATATAACACAAATCTATGATATTTAATACACCAAATATTTACATTATTTTCATATTTTGAAATAATGAAATATCAAATGGTTGTTGATCTATCTATAAGAATATTTGATTTGAAATAAACTTATAAAAAAATATAATAAATAACTTTTAACACTAAAATAAAAATGTAGTCAAACTCAATTCCTAACGAATTTGACAGGTTCCCAATACCTAAAGCTATAAATATAATCTTAAAAATTACAAATAAAACGCACCTCTAGATTATTCCCGCATTAGTCAAGATATTTATTAAAAAAGTAAAAATAAAAAATCAACTCTAAATTATTCCCAAACCTGCTTAAAGTCTTTCCATAAGATTTCACGAAAGGAGAGGTTGGATTTCAGGAAAGAAAAAAACAATTCAAATATAATAAGTAGCGATCGAGACTTTTTAAATAATAAATTATAAATTTGCTGTCGACCCAAAAAAAAATGGAAAATAAAAGACTTTAGCTGGGTGCAAGAAAATGGCCAAATTATTAATATAATGTCTAGAGGAGAAAGCGAAGGCCAAAACAATTTCAAAGCCATTAATAATAAACCAACTTGGATTTCTATGGATGCAAATCTACATTATTTTATTTGCAGTTTTAATATTTTCAAGAAAAAAACTGAAATTAAATTCAATGGAAAAAAATTTACAAATAAATATATTTTCATAAAAAAAAACAAAAAATTGAAAATAGTAAATCTTTTGAAATGACTAATTTTTTTAATGTCCTAAATCCTTAATATGTGATCAAACTATTAGGTCAAACTCTTTATAAGCCAAAGCTGTCACCCTCCAAGAGTTTGAAAATAACAGTGTAAGTAATATTTATTTTATGGTATATAATATATATTAATCGATAGAAACAAAAACTGTCCATTTCAAATCCTTGGAAATTGAGAGCATACCAGCTTGGACATTTCTTGAATGACAAACCAAAGATGCAATTGCTGAGACAACATAGAGTTATGGCGTGCTTTGAGGTAGTTTTTGTCAAGGTATAATAAATTTATGCAAATTATTCTTGAGAAAAATCTACTAAGCAATGGAGTTCAATTTTGTAAACTCTGTACAAATTCACCGAGGTCCTCTGCTAATCTCATAGAAGTTTCTATCTAACATTTCATGTGAGCACCACAATTTTTCACGAGAGAAACATTTTTTTCTCCTCTTTCTGATGATGGATCACTGGGTGTGATCCAAAACATCGAATTAAAAATAAGGGAGAGGACCCAGTAGTTGAGCATGTTTCAATAGTTGTGATAGTTGTTGTTTATATAATGTCCAATAGTTGTGACTTGACTACCCATAATTAAACAAAATGTGTTCTTTTGATTTAAAAAGCAACCAATCATGTGATGCCATATCAGCGCTCAACTACCCATGATGTGAATGCACAAGTATCGATCTCACTTTTTTTGGGGGTCTTTTTGGACACCTTGACAAAAAACATGGTGATGTGGCCCTGAAATGAAAGTTATAAGCAAGGGACTTGCCAAGTAAGCTGCTGTAAAAAATTGGGAGTGATTTGAAATTTCTACGTAGGATAATTAGAAGCGCAAAATTAGGGTGCACAACTACTGGATCCTCTCCCCTATACACAATATAAACCAGAAGCACACAATTCATACATAAACTGTTAAGTTTCTATAAATTGGAAAAATGATATAATACCTTTACATTGAAACTCTGTCCAACTAAACACCAAGCTACAGTTACTTTTATTGCAGAGGTGATTCCATACAATGTGTTCAGCAATTGAACTGCAAAATTCACAATTTAAATTTTCAGTAAATAAGTTTCAATCTGCTCGAGTGTAGAGGGCTAGAAATTCACAGTGCCCCATTTAAACATTCTAGCAAACTTTTCAAGCATTTGGCAGCATCATGAGTGTAAATCTCGCTTAGTTACAAGGAAAATATTTTGTTTCGTGAGATTTATATTACTAGAATGCACCCAACAATTTCTGTTTAGGATCCACCTAAAAATTTGTGATAACGTTCCTCATGGGACCACTAGGTAAGTCAAATGGTTTTCTACTAAGCTATAGCTTAACCAGTGTACCACTGCTAGGAACACTAATTCACACTGGAAGTATGGTGAGCTTGCCGCTCCCATGAGAAAGCTATAATTCAATAATAACACCAACCAGAGACTACAGTGACCCTAAGCAAACCAAATTATAGACAAAATATCCCATACTTAAGGTAGGGGAAACGTACCAGTAGTCGTCAGGGCTAACTTCGCGTATCCGTAGAGAGTGGAAAATATGTCCGATTTTTTCAATTTTTTTGGGCTTGTTCGTAAGCAAGTTATTAGCTTAAAAAGAAAAATTTGGCTTGTGGGTAGTTAAAATGCGTCTTCTTGAACCCGTAAAGCGAAAGGTGGTCAAAAAGAGTGTTTTTAAACCTCCGTCCCCTACATCTTTACCACTTCACCACTACCCGTTCATTGGACAAACAATAAAAACTTATAAAAAATCAAGGTGTTTTCAATGTGTTTAATATTTTTGGTCAGCTTCACATTCAATAGTGAACATATATTGGTGTAATTTGTAAATTTAAATTGGCATAATTAAAACAATGTGATGACTAAAATATAAACGGTTATTGGAGGGTCAAGTAAGCATGGAGTAAACAGCAATTGGATCATGGACAGCAACTGGCACATTTCCCCTAGTTCGATTTAGACCTGTGCAGAAGAATATGGACAATCATGGTGCATTCTATACATATTTAGTTTATTCCCCCATTGAATAATGGTCCATCAAAGTTGGTTGTCCAATTGAACTGTAATGCAACATTTGAAGCGTCTTTGTATGGCCTAAAAATATCCATAAGCATTATATAACATGTAGAATCAGTTGATTATTTCAAGGGCATTTCTTCTTCAACATTTTTGGAGAACATGTACGTGATTATTCATGCAACTTATAATGACCAAGTACAAACAATATAAAGTGAACACCACAAAACCCTCTAAGAGCAAGCGCTTCTTGACCATTGCAGGATGGAATCAATGTGTAGCATTGGTTTTGGTGATCGTGATTTGTGAAACCCATCCAAGGTGGTGCCTAAGTTATAGAAGGTTTTGAGCTTTCCTCTACCTTGGATTGTGCTCAGCTTGTTAAAGGTTATGTATTTGACATGGCTTAGCAGTAACAGACATAATTCTTCCACAGTTCATTGAAATAAGAATTGATAGAGTTTCTGGATAAAACCATGCATAAGTTTTTCACATCAAAACTGTATCAGTTATTATGGCTTAGCAGTTCAAAATAAGGGAAATTTGGCACTCGAGATGTGATCACTGTTGAAGTGTGAACTTCAAGCCATTTTGATAGGGCTGTAAGGATATCTCTAACCTTTTGTAATGATAAGTCTGAACAACTGATGTTACTTCATTGAGAGGAAAAAGGCAAGTTATACTTGATGAAAGTTCAATGAAATTTTTTTTTTTTAAGTTGAAGGGTTAGAAACATATGCAGGTCTCTCTTTTTAGTTTTTCCCTAGTTGAAAAATTGTATAGGTTTGAAAGTTGCTTGTCATGCTTGCTCAACAATTAAAATTTCCAGCTACTTTTCACAACTCTTTGCTAAAACTCAATTTCAATTAGTATTGCAAGTTGCCATATACACACCTCTACAAGGTATTGAAGGATGGAAACTGTTCTTTAGTATTGCAAGTTGCTATATACACACCTCTACAAGGTACTGAAGGATGAAAACTGTTCTTTAGTATTGCAAGTTGCTATATACACACCTCTACAAGGTATTGAAGGATGAAAACTGTTCTTCATAGGCAAATGCTAGAATCGGCATTCTAAAGTTGCTATATACACACCTCTACAAGGTATTGAAGGATGAAAACTGTTCTCCATGGGCAAATGCTAGAATCAGCATTCCAAAGTTGCTATTACACACCTCTACAAGGTATTGAAGGATGAAAACTGTTCTTTAGTATTGCAAGTTGCTATATACACACCTCTACAAGGTATTGAAGGATGAAAACTGTTCTTCATAGGCAAATGCTAGAATCAGCATTCTAAAGTTGCTATATACACACCTCTACAAGGTATTGAAGGATGAAAACTGTTCTCCATGGGCAAATGCTAGAATCAGCATTCTAAAGTTGCTATTTACACACCTCTACAAGGTATTGAAGGATGAAAACTGTTCTTTATGGGCAAATGCTAGAATCGGCATTCTAACTTAAATGGATGCGATAACTATATCCACTGACCGCACATCAGACATTGATTATAAACTGTATGAAATTTTGTCCCATATTGGCCCCTCCTCTCTCTTCTGGATAAATTAGGGACATTGCTCATGAGTACCACACCAAATCCAGGTTTGGGTAATGATAAAATTTACTTTTTAGGAAAGACAGAAATGACTTCTATATAAGATTTATACTTAAGTTGTATGCATTTATTGCAGTTAGAATTTATCTTTATGCATAGCGTCCAATCTTAGAATATCATATTTCTGTAGATTAGATTTCACACACAGCAGTGAAGCCTCAAAAATTATGCACCTAGGGCTTTCCTGAATAAATAGCATTAGGAACCTCAATATCCTTTGCATTCTGCATGGTGTCCAAGGAGCTACGTAATATTTCATTTGAATGTTCAAAAATCTAAAAACTGACTTGTGGATCGCATTTAATAGATAACAACAAATACATCAATGTAAAACAATTATAACAGCTTAACGAAGTGATTATTGCTTTCTGAATCCACAGAGAAATAATATTAGGTTCCTGTTAACAAAATATATAATACTATAACATTTAACATAAATATAGAAGCATATAACTTTATAAAACAGCAAATCATGTTTATCCATGATATGAACTCTTTCTTAAGTTAACTTAGAAGGCCCCTTACATGGAATGCAAATCCAGTATACAGAAAGGTTGCAAGAATCTATTTCACGTCAAATGTTCACAAATAGAAATTTCTATCAAAACATTACTACTTGTCTGTCCTCCCAAAGGCAACACCAATTCAGAATGATTCTAGAACTTGGTAACAATTACTAGAGCAAGAATGAAACATCTGTAGTATGTAATGATAGTTTGCATAACACAACTCACAGTATGTACAGATAAACATATGCATTCTACTTTTTTGATACAAACCCCATTTGATGTTCTCAAAGCCGCTACCCCACGCACCCCCCGAACCATACATAAATAAGAAATATTTAATTAACCATCAAAAGCTCATCTTAATTTAACACACAAAATAGAGTATACTCATAATTGTACATGTAAATATTATTGATACCAACTCCCTTCTATGTTGACCACAAAGGTCCTCTTATTTGGAAAGTCAATCAGATGTATTTAGTTGTCCACCAAAAAGGTCATAATAATTAGTTGGCGTATCATATTTTCATCAATACCATTTTGTATCAATCATGTTACATATCTATCTAAAAGAGAGAGTATCTATATTTCATACTCCAATTTGAAGATAGCATAGATTCACTTTTCAGATGATTGGAGGGTTTTATAACGATTTATGGAACAAGTATAAGACCATATCTAGTATACAATGGTTTGCATTAGCTAAACCATAAAGTGATTTTTCACGTCATCAGTCAAAGCTACTATTTGAGAACTGTTAAATGTACATACTACATATGAAATCATTACTTCATAATGTAGATCTACCTACAGCTTTGCATGGCATACAGTGCAAGTAGGTTTGTGAAGAAGTGTGAGATAGAACAGCTTCTGTAAACAAGATAATCTCAATTTCCTGACAAGAAACACTGACTAATACATAGGAGCAGTCCTTGGGATTTGTTCTCTGGCTTTGTATTTGTACTTTCTCCCTGTTGGCTCTTCTCCTCAAATGAATTTGTACCTGGAGAGTCCATAGGAGAGTGATTGTCTTTTGATGCAACAATCTGTAGTGGTGGTGTGTTTCCAGGAGCTGGGAGAGACAAAAGAAATGTACTAAGCATCCGCACTATCTGGGTGAAGGTAGGCCTGAGATTTGGATCCTCGGCCCAGCAGCTCTGCAATATAAAGACCAAATCTTCTGGCAGATTCTCTACACTTGGCCTTGCATTCTGCCAAAAACAAATAATTAAATTTAATGAGCTAATAGTTCATATGCATCCATTTTTGCAACCAAAAGCAAATGGTATCTTTGTTCATCAATATCTATTCCATTGTAACATAATAGTAAATATTATGTATGTTATAAATCATTTGAAATTCCAACCTCCTTTAAGTCTATTCTCGTTCTTTCTCGATGATTAAAATAAAAATCAATATAATATTTAGTAATAACTTTAACATACCTACTATTTGTGGGTATAAATTAATGTACCTTGAAAGCAGCAGCATATGCTGCTTGCAGATGGGACATGCCTTCAAATGGCATACGGTTGGTCAGTAGCTCCCACAGGACTATAGAAAAACTGTAGACATCTACTTTGTTATCATAATGTTTTTTCTCTCCCCGTCTTAGAGTTACTGTACTGTACAACTGCAGCAAGCACAGTAATGATTCAATGGTATTTCAAAAAGCTCGAAATAACAGAAAAGGGAAAAATGAATATCAAGAAGCAAATCAAAGTAATAGATATGGACCTCAGGAGCCATCCACCGGTAAGTTCCGGTCTCTGCAGTCATCATTTCAGTTAAAGTTTCCTCTCTTGCCAGTCCAAAATCTGAAAGCTTAACTTTCTTTTGATCAGCTGTCAACAGAAGATTATCTGATAAAAGAAGAAATGAGTAAGAAAATTTTGGAAATTATTAATTAAAGATGGTAGCTACAAATTCCTCGAACCTCCCAGAAGAAAGCATACATACATGGTACTTAAATGAGTGCTTTGAGAAGATCAGGATAACTATCAGATAAAAGCTATAAGAATGAAAGTCCCCAGAGAATTTCGAAGTATACAAAAAATGCCAAGCACAGTATGGGAACCATTATGAGAGGCACTGATAAGGTGTAAAGGTAAAGATTATTTTTTAGGTCATTTGCTTTGGTATATGACCAAGCTCAGGGGCAAACTGAACCTTGCCAATCCACCTACACCCAGTGTGGGCACATTGATGTAATAATTAATTCCAACTCCAATTGTCTTTTGTCTAAACATAAGCCACAGATTCTTATGCTGCAATAGGATGCATTAAGGAAAGATGCGTAAGGTAGATGCTGCACCAGCTGGGAAATAAAAGCTTAAAGTTTAAAAGGAGAAAAAACTTTCAAAAGCCAGTAAAATATTTTACTACACTATGGAGAAGCCACAGTGCTGAAAGAGCACTTATGTATACAATCCAAGGATACTAAAGAGTTGTTACACAAAGATAACAAAATGTATAATGTTTGTCAGTAATTAATGTTGTCTATTCCACTACACTGCATGGTTCACAAATTTGGTCATAACTTAAAGTGGTCTGACTGAGAAATCATTAGCAAGACTTCAGCAAAAGATCAGATGCAGTAGCACAAATATACTTCAGAGTCTCAGACCATACCGCAGACTAAGTTGAAAGCATATGCCTTCCTGCTCAATATCAACTTTTATGTTACATCTAAACAAATAAGTAATCTACCTTGCAGATCTAGACAAGATAGAGGTATCAGAGTACCTAGTTAACCATAAGCTATGACATGTGTAATGCCCACTAATGATTGACTAGTCAACTGTACACTGTACATATAAATATCATGCACATATAAAGACTCCATCCCTAGACGATAAATGAACACCTATCCATCTAAAAAATTAAGTATAGCATGCAGTTCTTGTCTTTGCATTATAGATAGCTCTGTGAAGAAAACAACAGACAAGTACTAGATGTAACCAGAAAACAACATACAAATACTAGATGTAACCAGAAAACAAAATTTAAATTACATAAACCATACCAGGTTTTAGATCACGGTGAATTATTCCATTTCCATGTAAGCACTCCATCACTCGAGCAATGTCCAGTGCAAAGGTGAGAGCAAGATGCAAATCTAATTGTTTTGGTCGTAAGTTCATCATGTATTTCCTCAGAGAACCACCCAACAGCAGTTCTGTTACTAACACCATTACAGACTCTTTGCAGGCCCCAATAAACTGTTTTACAAAAGTGGGCAGCTCAAATGTAAATTTTTGTCTAAGAAAAAGTGTAAGTGGTTAAAGAAAAGAACTGCAAAAGAAAAATAATATTTGCATATCAAGTTGGGTCACATTCAGAACCAGACCAGAAAAAGGAAGTTCGAAGGAAAAACTTATCTACTATGTTCTTCTATACACAAATTACATTGAAATTCCGGATTCAAAAAACAGGCCTAATGAAGTTCATTCTAAGACTGGTAAATAACTGCAGGCCACAAAGACATAAATGATTTATTGAATGCTACTCACATGTTTTGACCTGTGATAAGTTATTCTTGTACAATCTATTTCATCATTGTAATGAAAAGTTGAAAACTGCTACAAATTGACACATTGCACCTCGCTGCATATGTTACTTGGCAATATTTTAAGAACTACTCTCTGCAGAAATGACTTGATAGAACAAACCTTGACTAAATTCTTATGCTGCACGCGTGACAGCAAAGCAACCTCTCTTGTGAACCGTCCCTCTCGTTTGGCCATTTCTTCAGGGCTATCGCCAGGCTGTATTATCTTTATAGCGACGGTCTTGTCTTTGTACCTGCAAAGTGATGAAAATCATATTACTAATTATCATGGATAGTTGAATCCCATGACAAAACAAATGTTGCTCTTCCCAATTATCAGTCATTCTCTGTAAGTTGATGTGTTCATACAAAAGATAATAAATTAAAACTCAACGAAAACATAGACATGTAACCAAAAACTCCCTAGAAGACTGCCCTCTAGTGGATTTCTCTTAGCAACGAGGGTTAATTAGTCTTATGGAATCTATGGGCTAAAGACAAAATGGTCCCCCGGACTGTGGTTTTAGCAACAGGTTATGCTGCTTACTGCCACAATAGCCCAGAGTCACAACCACATAGGGCTAATGCTCCCAGCAATAATGCAGCGCTTTATGCACAATTTGTAATCTGAAGCTCAGTACCCTCTGCAAGGCTATAAGCAAAAAAGGTCTGTCAAAAAGGCTAGGAATTTGGTGTTTATCAACAAGTATGCGACAGTGTTTGAGCCCGTAGCCTCACGTCTGCCAATCCAAAAACTCAACCAACTACACTTTCATTGTATTCCAGATGCAAAAAGAACACAGCCCTTACAGTAAAGAGGAAACATGTTCTTAATGTAAAAATTATATTCGAGCAACATAGTATCCATTCGGTATGTTGAGAAGGAACAAGGAAATCTGTCATGGGAAGGGGAAGGTTAGCTCAATACTGAGCAATCTCTAAAATAAATATGTCAAATTGAACCCTATGGATATTAAAAAAAAATTCCTTAAGCGCCAACTCTTAAGACGAATGACAGAAAAAAACATACGAGATGAGTGAAATGCAAAGTTTATCAAAATAGAATTCCAGAATAACAAAATAGGGAGGAAAATAACTTACTTTCCCTCATATACTTTTGCATGAGCACCTTCTCCAATTTTTGGTCCTACAAAGAGAAGTTTTGGATCAATTAGCCATTTATCCTCCACTTGGAGATTATAAGTAGGGCTCTGCATTGATTTGGGGCTCTGACCAGCTTCCTGCTCTGTGTATAGCCCAACAGCTTTACTGCCTTCGGGAAGAACTCTAGTAGCTTTTACAGTCTCGATCCTTGCTATTCTTTTGTCTTCCCCTGAAACCATTTGTGAGTGGGACATTATACCTAGATACAGGGCAGTCTATGCCCCTAAAAGATACCACAAGAGTAAATCATAAATGGCTTCCCAATTTGGAAGTCAATCATCTTGGGTTAATGGACATGTGAAAATAGATTTAATGCATGCTTCTGAGTACTTTCCTATTCCTTTGGCTTTGGGAATCTGCTTTAGAGAGGTAAGGACTGTGTACATGTGTTCTATAAACTGGGCTCTTGGGTACAGCTACAAAATGGTTCTTTTCAGCAGGTATGGGGTTACATGAATCCAGAAAACGTAAACCGCTCGTTTACAATAAAGTAGACAAATTCTGAGGGAGTCAATTGTATAAACTTCAAAGCAGTTTCTAGAGCTAGACTACTAGCAGGGTTTTACACAATATGGATATGGTCCAATGTACTTAGAGACAGATGGATATGTGTCAATGTCCACAATCAAATTTTGAGAAAACCGCAGAGGAAATCAGCTAGAGAAAAAGGTTTTCAAGCGAAATTAGAAAGTAGGTTACAGAGGAGGATATACAGCAGAATCTTACAGTGCTTTTAACTCATAAGGGGTAAACATTGGGAGCTTGGAAAGTCGTGCCAACTGAGAAAATACCACCATACGCAAATTCACAGTCGACTAAAAAGCCATTGTTTACAATTGTGAAACTTCACCAGATCTTATTGAACTCGACAAAGGGCTTAAGATGGGGAATCATGTGGGTCTCTAAAATAGCGATTTTTAAGCAAAATTGACAAATACCGACTAAAACGGAAAAAAAAAGAACTTCAAAAAAGTTCTGATTCAGTATCCATTGAACCAGATTTTTATTAAAGGGTGTGCTCGAACATAATGCTACCTAGGAAGAGCTCAGTGATGGGCGTTTTGTCGGTCTCTGAGAGAGTGATTTTGAAGCAAATTCGTCAAATACCAACTGAATAAAGACACCTAGAGACCGAGATTGAGACAAACTTCACTTCAAGGGTGTGCCCAAACACAAGGCTGATTAGACAGCGCTTAAAGATGGGTATTTAGTGGGTGTCTTCGATAATGATTTTTGAACAAATTGGTCAAATATCAGAGGAGCAGAAACAACTAAAAAACCAGTTCTCATTGAGTACCAGTGAACAAAAAAACTAGTATAGAATGCTTTCTTCTGGATTAGGTCATTGGTTTTCACTTGCACAGAGGCTTTGACTCAGTATACCCTGCACCAAAGCACTGACGTAAATGAACGTTGAGATCCTTGGAGTGTCCTTTGTGTCCTTCATTCTTCCTCTCCCCTGTCCTGAGCACCTTGAATAAAAGATTGAGAATTCAGACAAAATAAAAATAGCTCAAAATCTCACATTGGGGACTCCCCAAAACCCATGTGCTTTCCATTTCCATGGACAAAGAGATAGGCTCCACTTTTTCAAGTCGTGAACATGGAATTTTGAGCAATGCCTAGAAGCATCTACAACGAAAGCACAAGGAACGAACCACCTCTTCTCCTCTTTCACCATCGTAGTCAACTTGTTCTCAATGTGCACTCCGTATGTGGAGAAGCTTTTACATGTCAGGTAAGAGTGTACTCTCTACGGCTCAGATGTAATCCTCCCTACGGGTTAATGTGGATGGTTGTTTGGTTGTAATCTACCTATTGTCAAGGAAATAAATTATTTTTATATAGTTTTTAAGGATTAATTAATTATGTTTTATCTTTATTAAATATTCTATGAATTAATATAGATATTTTAAACAATCTAAATTGAATCTATTTATCTAAAAGTGTAGGGAGATATCAATTTTGAGTTGATTTATTTTAATTTAATTTTTTTTCAGACTTAATTAGAAATATATTGAGATTAGTTTTAGAATTTTAAATAATAAATAAAAGTATTCAACTCTTAGTTTCATATAGAATATGATTTTCTCATGTATCTCAAAATGATTTGACAATGTTACAAAAAATTAAGGTTTGTTAGACAAACACATGAAAATAATAAAACTTGCATTCTTCTATCAAGATCATTTCTATGACCATGAAATCAATCAGATAAGTATGGATCTAACCCAAGCCCAAAGATTGGATCTCTACTAAACTTCAAAAATTTACTTTTTACTCACCTCAAAGTTTGCAATATGATTTTTACATAAAGTATTGGTTTGTGTGCTCAAGACTTTGTATGTGACAAGAATAGTTGACTTCTTTGTGTCAAATCTTAATAAGGATATTGCATAAACAACGTTAAACAAGATGGAGGACAATAAGTACTCATATAGTATGCCCTAGAACGTTGATGCAATTTTGATATCACTAAATGATTTGTATATGTCTATGATGTGTGCAAGAGGTGTTTTTTTGCTTAGACACTAGATGGTTTAAATGAATTAGGGTTAATCCATTTATACAACTCCAAAGGTGCAAGTAAAACATTTTATGGTTCAATTCATCACACAAGAGCTAGGTGGGGGGAAAATGAAGAGGCACAAATTTTGAATTTGAATTTCACAAGCTTGAGGTTTATTTTTGCAAGGGTAAATCTAGCTTAGGATAGGAAAATGGGAAAATCTACAAAGTTGAAATAGTTCTTGGGAAAAAGTATAAATGGAAACAAATAAACCTAAAGGTATTTGTCAACTCTTAGTTGAAGATGCACCACTTATACAATTATCATTGCATAAAAGGATAACCCAACTAAACTGAGTTAAAATGAAAGGGGAAATTATGAGATGTATAATTTTCACCATTGTATTATGCCCCTACTTTGAATTGCATGCAAGCTACCTATTAAGAAAGGTGTTTTAGCCTTGCATCCTTGTCTTAAGAACAAAAAAATATTTTTTTGTGCTTTTTTTATGGCCATACTACTTGATTTTGGCCTTAATTTTTTTTAAAGGGAATTAGCTAGAGTAAGTTGATTATGATTACGTGGATCTCTTTGGGATCTTCAATTTTAAAAAGGGTGACTTAATTAACTCCCAAGATTAAAATTTATAGCCCTTGAAAGTTGGGTTTCGCACATTGGAAATGTAAGAGCATCTATGATGCATAAGAGAGTTGTAAGAGGGGGTTGCACTTATTCACCATTACATTTTTCCTCTATTTTGACTTACATGTGAGCTATCATGATAATTAAGTCAAACTAAAACATATGCAACCAATATTAAAGTAAATATTTAAACACCTATCAAAAGGATAAAAATATGGAAATAAACAATATTGTGGTATAGGTTCCTTTGTTATAAGACCCCTACCTAAAAACCTACAATCATAGAAGAAAATATCCCAAATAAATAACATCTATAAAGTATTCAAAAAAAAAATGTAGCATCGTAAATTGTCACCCTTGACAATTTCACACTATGTTTTGCTCCCCCTTTAAGTTATTGGAACTAATTGAACATCTAATTTCCTAGAAATTATGCATTTTGTAGCCTATTTTCACATTTATTGACAAATTGCAAGTGAAAAACCTAAGCATTTATTCAATATTTTGCCCTTGGTTTTTTAGATCTTGAAAAAGTGGGTCTTGACAAGGGCACCCTTGGCACCCTTGTCCTCTTAATTGGGCCCCAATTTTGCATAGGTCAGAGGTGGTCTTTCATTTAATATTGTACTCTTGGCACTGTGTATCTTGCAAAATAGGGTTGGGACAGTGGCGTCCTAAGCGCCCATGTCCCCCTATTTTGGCCCCAAATTCAAATATGTCAATGTCGGCATTTTATTATTTGAATTTCAAGTATCCAAACTTGGCTATTGAGATTTAATTTTTGGAAAATTATAATAATAGCATATAAATACCTAGCCATTTCATCATTTGAAAACTAAGTGGAAATTATTGGAGAAATTATTATCAAGCAAGTCAAGAGCAGCCATTAAAGGATTTATTGTTGAATTCAAGATCCAAACATCATGTCAAAGTGTATGTGAGTGTGTTCATGTTTATATTTTCATATTGTTTGTGAAGACTAATCCTTGTAGGTCTCCAAGCAATTCAAGCAAGAAAGATCCAAACCTTGAGGAGATGTGCATGACTTCAGTCCTTCAAGGAAGTCATTGAAGGGTGGTGAGTTGTAACACTTTATGGAATCATCATTCCTTCCTATAATTTATTTATTTTCATTGGTGTTGCCATTGTGGAAGTGGAAACACTAACACAGGGTTCGACCAAGGCAAGCCCCTAAATGGCATAGCCTTTCTTGTCTCTTTAAATGTGTAAGTTTCAATTCTAAAGAAGAATGAAGGAAGCTTGAGGATTGTTTATCCCTTATTCAAATAAAATTCTACACCTTGAAAAATCACATAAACTTAGTTACAAAATTATCTGGCAATGTGACAAGCGGAAAACAGAAGCTCTGATCTAACACCAGAGGACTACAAAAGCATATCTGAATTAGCCCTACAAAGATAGTGGTTCCTTGGGTGCTTATGTCCAACATTTTTAGCTCCAAATTTATATCACGGGTGCATAGTGTCCTGCTCAATCTTTTTTTGTAGTTTATTTTTGTCTGTGGTTTCTCAGATCTATTGTATTTACATCAAAATGGTAATTTGCATCATTAGGTCAATTGAATCATTGCATTTCATCCTTAGATCACTTTCAAATTTGGTCAAGGGAAAGTTAACTCACCTTTCAGATTGTAATTCAATCATATATCTTGTCCAAATCCATTCACAACCCATGTCCCTTGCATTCCATATTTAATGAAATTAGGAAAAGGTGTCAAACCCTAGAGGGAAATCTCTAAGGTTTCCCTTTTCTGTAATTTCATTTTGGTGGACCCGTCATGTTAACATTATATACAAGGATAAAGATGTAATAGTCTCTGAACCAATTTTTCAGTCTAGTTGCTAAAGGAATATCCTGGGGAATCAGTCAATGTATGTATAACATTTTAACGAAAATATTTTAATTGTATGGACTATAGTTAATTTTGGTCAAGCTAGATAGTTACAGGTTCATATGTCTCCATGTGAGATTGTAATGTTTTAAGGGAATATTTGAACATATTTGATAGTTTTCTCTTTCCATATTTGTTATCTTGATGCAAAGAGGTGTTTATTCATTTTAAAATATTATAATTTATTTCAAAATATTTTGTAATGGTCTCTCTTTGTTGTTTGTAGGGTATTATTGATCTACTCGAGAAACTAAGCATGTGGATGCGCAATGGTTCCCTGATTTTATTATTATAATGAATTCCCATGTGTCTATCCTACTTTCTTACAAGTTGTTACTCCATTTCCTAACACATTTGACATTGGTAAAAAATAAGGTTCCAATCATTTCATTTTAAAAAAAAAATTCTATTCTAGTTTAGCTTCCTATATTGCCTACATACACAAACTAGTTGTGTTCCTCTTTCCATGTCTTAATGGATTCATACTTGAATGAGATGTTCTAAGGTTTACGCATGTTTGAGTTTTTCTTACAACATAGCCCATTATTTTATAAATTTGCAATATTATAGAGCTTTTGTTAGATAGGTCTATAAAGGGTTATGTTGGTAAGACACACATTGCATATGTGTAAGAAAAGATAAGAGGATTCATCTTAAGAAATTTATCCAATTTCTATCCTTAGGTGCATCTATATGTTTTTCCACGTTCATTGATAATGATATATAATAGGCTTATTCTTGATTGTTATTAGGGAATGGTAGTCAAATCCTTATTACAATTCATGTCATGTCTTAAGGCCTTAAGGGAATACTCCCTAGGTTTTGCAAACCATAAAGAAGAAGATTCAATATTCCCTAATTTTATGAATTGGCCTAAAACATTCCTCTCCTTAGTGATGTATCATTCTCTCACTTAAGATGCCTTCCTCCCTTTCTCTACATTCAAGCAATGATGCTAGAGGAGAGGACTTAATATTTTAAGAGCTAATAAAATGGTGAATTTGGTATGATAGCTCCAATTAGTCCTATCCTTCCCATTACATGAATCTGATGACTCTAGTGGTCAAGAGACCTATAAGTATTTTTAAGCCTTGGTAGTTATCTATGCTCTGAGGATTTTCTTATTTCATGAGGTGGCAACTCTATAGTCATAATTACAAATTTTGGATAGTACAATCTATCTATTTTTGGTGGTTCAAGAACACATCTCAAGTCAGTGCAACAATTAGTAATAAAGGTACACATGGTTTTTCTCTCTCTCTCTCTCACTCACTCACTTGAGAAGAAAATTATTTCATAGTAAAGAAGCACATAATTATAAGTAATTATCTTTTTCCCATACACATTGGGATGTTCTAATCGTGGCTTATAGGTTTGAAAGTTTCTCTATGGATACTCTTTCATATGCACATCCTTGTGTTTCAAACCCTAGGTAAGGTGTCAATGACCAAAACTTAAATTACTATAGTGAATATCCAAAGATATAAGAGTAATATTGCATCACCCAAAAAATGGGTTGCTTTATTTTTAGTTTGATTTTGTAACCCTTGAAGATTAGTTCCCTTAAAATTCCTAAAGAATGATTTAGAACATAAAAAGTTACTTAAAGGGTTAAAAATAGTAGGGCAACCTCTTTTTTTAGAAAGTTTGTATTCGTGTATGTATGAACCTAATATTTTACCCAAAGATATATAATTACAAAATGAATATTGTGGGTGTTTCAAACCAAAATTAGGTTTAGACGGGAAGTTATTAAATATTTAAGTTTTCAGAAATTCTTTAAAAAACAAAGAGTTTTGAAGCTTCAAACGATTGAATGTGGCCCCAAATTTTGAAGAAATTAAATGGATTAAATTTTGAGGGTGTACAGCACTCTGAGCTCCTTTTTTTTTTAAAAGGGCTCAATTGGGTACCTAAATCAAAAGTTATGACTCCTAAAATTTGAGCTATTTTTGGGTGATAGGAATTATATTTTCCAAAACCTGTAAGGAGGCACCTAAGGACATTTATGGAATATTTTTAGCAAGTCTAAAGTCAAGGAAAGATAGTGGAGAGCGGTAGGAAATGAGAAATGAAGGTGGAAAAAAGAAAATAATAGATATGAAGCCCTAAAGAGGTACAAGACTCTAGAGGAAGGGGATTGAAGTTGTAAGGTTTTGTAGTTTGTTGAGGATGGTATCCTCTATTTTATATTAAATTTCTGATTTTATACTAAATGATCAAATTTGATTCAATGAATTAATATTATGAATGTGTTAAATCTCTCTTGTAAGTGATTTTTATGAGCTAACCCTCATTAAGTGACATTGGAGAAAGTGTATCCTAAGTGTGTAGAAAAATCATTGAGAAATGAGGTAGTTTGCACTAGGACCTTGTGGTGGTGTGTTTGAACTTGTGGAAGAATAATCACCAATTTGAGGCATCTTTGCACTAAGAAATTTTATATTAAGTGAACAGGATAAAATATAAGATGCCTCCATGAAGAAATTATGTGATAGGAATTTTGTAGTGATAGAAGAAGGATTTAAGGCTTTGTAGAGGTAGATTAATGCAATCCAAGAGTAGCTAAGAAGAGGTTTTGAACCCAAGAAGGAGATATGAAAGTGAAGATTCACCCATGATGATGCACAAATTGAAGAAGATGAAAAAGAAGAAGAAACCAATAAAGTCAAAATACAAAAGGTCATAGAAAATTTGGAAAAAGGTAAAAGATAGATATCTCTACATATTCAGGTAGTCTCAATCTCAAAGAATTGATATATAAGCATATTTTAAATATGAAGAAATAAATGATCTTGAGAGGGTTATGTTTTTTGATACCAAGCTCAAAGTTCATGTGGTATTTGGTGGGAAGAGGTGTAGTTAAAGAGAAACCAAAGAGGAAAATAGAAGATCACTAGATGGGATAGAATGATGGATAATTTGAAGAGGATTATGATTTCAAAATCTTAAACAAAATACAAAAGTCCAAGACAAATGAAAAGGAAAATCAAAGAATACATTGAATAATTTTGCAAGGTTATCATCAACACAAGTCATATAGAGGATAATAAAGAAAAGGTAGTGATATCAATGGATTGCAACCTAGTATCTAGGAAGAATTGAGTATAATTAGATTCAAAACTATTAAAGATGCATATCAATTTTCAATGAAGGAATAATAAAAGTTGAAGCATATGATTGTCAAAACAATTAGGGAGGAATAAATATAATATTAGAAGGTAATGATAGAGTTTACCATATAAATGAGGAGACTAGATTTGAATATCAAGAAGAAGTTGAAAGAGTAGAAACCCTTGTCATCAGAAGGGCCTTGTTGAAGGAAGAAGGAAAAGAAGAAAAATCCAAAGCAAGATTTTATTAATAGCAAAGTGTAAGTCAATAGGTAAATGTTGTAATGTTATCATTGATAGTGGAAGTATTGATAATCTAGTTTTTGAAGAAATGGTTACTACTCCTTGTGAGGAATAGATTTTTGAAGAAAACAATGCTGATGCAAGAGCATCTGGGGTACTAGCAATCTTGCATCACCAAAAATATTATTTCTTATTTTTGTTATTTTCAATATAGGCTAATGTGTGGGGAAATAAGTATTTTTAATTTCCAAAATATGTAATTTTCCCTATGTGGATTTGTAATTGTACTTTTGGAGGAATTTTACTTCGATAAATGTTTCAAAGGCATCCCAAGAGGAATATTCTAGCCTAGGCGTTCATTTCAAGGTGGGGACCACTCATTAATGCACATCCTTGAATGTTTATTTACATGATTTGTGTGCTCTTTCATGTTGGAATGCTTGAGTTTGCATGTTGATGCATGTTCTTTCATGGAGTCATCAAAGCCATTAGAGAATAATGAAGTACACCAGATTGACCAAGTTTGATTGGCCATGGTGTAGGTGCCCATGCGAAGGCCATGTTGGCATTTGATAATTTTTAATATTTTATGAATTATCCTCAAAAGGGGCATGGGTTTTCCAAGGGGCTATTTGACATTTTTTTTGGAATACCACCGTGGTATTCTCCCCCTCAAACCTCTATATATTGATGCCTTGTCTTTGTTAGAAGTTGGCTTGGAGGATTTGAAGCTTTGCATAACAAGATGTTGGCAGATTCCATAGAGGAATGTGACTTCAAATATTTTTACATTATGTAACCAACAAGCCCATTGTTATATTGTAATCTCATTTCATTTTAGAGAGTTTAATATTATGTTTTGTTCTTGCATTTTCTTTGTATAATTATTTGTTGTTGTGATGAGTTTTAGATTGCAAGGGGAGTTCCCTTTGCATCACTAGTATTAGATCTCTTGGAGATGGAGACCAAGACTCCATGTTTTTGCAAGTTTGAAAGTGTTTGGATAGTAGGAAGCAAGTTTGAAGATTACAAGTTCATTGCTTCAATGGTTCTTAATCGTAGATTGCAAGTTCAAGGAGTTGATGCTACAAGAAGAAGGTGGGTTGAAGAGTTCTAATTTGTGGTTGTTATTTGTTATTGTATCAAACCTCCATATCTGATTTGTGATGTTTTCCAACAATCTATATGGTTTTATATAATGTATTTTAATTTTTGCAATGATTTCCATGTAATATAGAGACAAGTTAAATAGTTAATCAGTCAAACTTCTTGCAGATTTTTGGAAGAACTTCTTGTAATTCCTTTGTTTCATTTGTGTTGTTGGAGTTTGTATTTGGGGGATTGAGTAGCCCTTACATTAGTCCAATATTAGAGCAGGAGTTCTTGAGTGTGTAAACAGATCGTTGAATGTGAGGCAGTTTGCACCGGGTGGATAAAGTAAGCATGATGAAGAAGAAGAGCTCATGTAGACTGTTGCAAGTATAAGAGAGAAGTATTGAATAGTGAGAGATGAAGTCATGAAGATTATAGAATATGAGATGTGAATGATGAAATATTGCACCAAACAAGATGGGATGGGTCATGAGGAGGCACATGAGAATTTTTTTCTGGGAACAATATTGGGAAGAAGTGGAAAATAGGAAGCACCATGAAGAATTTGAAAAGATCCAGGCTAAAGTAAATATATTGGAAATGAATATTGAAGAGGAATTGAGAATGTGGGAAGAGAGATATGGGAAGACAAGCGTTATCTTGAAAGAGGATAGTGAAAAGAAGAGCAAAAAGAAAGAGTGTTGCAGGCCTTTGGTATGGGTCGAATGTAAGGAGGAATATGTGTGGCCAGCCCACACAAATGGAGAAGATAATGAGGTACAAGTTGCAAAAATAGCATATGAATGGAGTGCATTATGTGAAGTGAATGAAGAAGGTTTGCAATCAAAAATTGTGAACATGGATGGTCTAAAATTTGATGAACATATTAGTGAAGATGAAGATGGTTTCTTGTTGAAAGAAGAGATGGAAAGAACCAACAAGCTTTTGGAAGGAGAAATGATGGATACACATGAAGAGGAGTTTGTAAAACTTGTCATTGGAGGTGAGAAGATGGATGTTGCAATGAAGAATGGGGAAAAATATATTGTGACAACAAACAAGAATGAGGTAAATTTTAATTTTAAATTTAGTTGTGATGATTCTATACCTTTTTTGGTGAGAGTAGAAGAGGATGTGGAGCAACAAGAGAGCATGCACCTGGAAATTTTTAATTTCCATGAAGTAGTAATTGCAGATTTGTATAAGGATGTAGTATAGTTTTATTGTTGTTTAGATAATACATATTTGCATGTAGAATTTGTAGAGGATGTTGCAAGTGAAACCTAGTGGAGGTGGTCAATCTATGGTGGGATTGATCTCATGAAAGAGGAGAGAAGAGAATTGAGTAATTGGAAGAGGAGAGGAGAGAGCCATTGGCGGTGGAGGATATTTCATGGTGGGCATGAGTCCACATTAGTAAGGAAGAAGAGGATGCAGATTTGTTGGAGGCAAATAGTGAGCATTTCAACAAAGTGCTGGAAAAGAAGAAGAAAGAAAATTTTCCAAAGTACCATCTCAGCATTGAGTATGTTACAAGTTGCTTGTAACTTGAAAGAGTAGTTCTAATACTCAACTCCATTTTGTGAGCCTATGCTCACAAAATTCCTACCTAGTGTGTTTGATGCAGGAGTATCCAAGGGTACTAGAAATCTTGCATCACCAAAAATATTGTTTCTTATTTTTGTTATTTTTAATAAGGGCTAACATTGTGTGGGAAAATAAGTTTTTTTAATTTCCAAAATATGTAATTTTCCCCTATGTAGATTTGTAATTGTCATTTTGGAGGAAGTTTACTTTGATAGATGTTTCAAAGGCATACCAAAAGGAATATTCTAGCCTACGCCTCCATTTCAAGGTGGGTCTGCTCATCAATGCAATATTTGCATGTTGATTTACATGATTTTCATGCTCTTGCATGTTGGGGCACCCAAGTTTCCATGTTGATGCATTCTCTTTCATGGAGCCTTTAGATCCATTGAAGAATAATGAAGTGCACCAGATTGACCAAATTTGATTGGCCATGATGTAGGCACCCATGTGAGAAATTGATAATTTTTAATATTTTATGAATTATCCTCAAATGGGGAATGGATTTTCAAAGGGGGGTATTTGGCATGTTATTTTGGAATAGGTACCATGGTGGTATTCTCCCCTCAAACCTCTATTTAAATTGATGTCTTGTCTTTGTTAGAAGTTGGCTTGGAGGAGTTGAAGTTTTGCATAACAAGATGTTGTCAGATTCCACAAAGGAATGTGATTAAAATATTTTTAGATTATGTAACCAACAAGCCGATTTTTATATTGTAATCTCATTTGATTTAAAATATTGTTGAATATCATGTTTCCTTTTTGCATTTGTTTTGTATAATTCTTTGTTGTTGTGATGAGTTTCAGATTGTAAGGGGAGTTCCCTTTGCATCAATGGTATTAGAGCTCTTGGAGAAGGAGAACAAGACTCCATGTTTTTGTAGGTTTGAAAGTGTTTGGAAAATAGAAAGCAAGGTCGAAGATTGCAAGTTCATTGCTCTAATGGTTCTCAATCATAGATTGTAGGTTCAAGGAGTTGATGCTACAAGAAGAAGGTGGATTGAAGAGTTATGATTTTTGGCTATTATATTTTGTTGTATCAAACCTCCATATTTGATTTGTGAGGTTTTCCAATAGAATATATGGTTTTATATGATGCATTTTCATTTTTGCAATGATTTCCATGTAATACGAAGAAAATTTGAAAAGCTAATCAATCAAACTTCTTACAAATTTTTAAAAAAAATTCTTATAATTATTTTATTTCATTTGTGTTGTTGGATTTTGTATTTGAGTGCTTGGTTATCCCTTACATCATATTCATTTTGAGGAATCATATGGTAGTATAAACCTAAATAAACAAGTCAATAACAATCACTAATAATATCAGCATAAATAGACAAAGCATCATTATCGCCACCATCAAAAGACTTTTCTATGAAGGAATCATAACTCTTCTTTCTTTTTTCACATTCCTTCTTCATATGTCCTCTCTTTCCATAGTTCTAACATTTTATTGTTCTATTTCCTATAGTTTTATAATTTCCTTTAATATTTGATCTATATTTCTTATGATCTCATTTAGGCGCTCATTTTTCTTTAGATCTTCCTCATACACGTAAATAATCTTTCAAGCTTTCATTCATCGATTTCCTCCTCATAATCTCTAATAGAAAAGTAGCACAAGAGTGTCCATTTTTAGATCCACACCACTACTATTGATGGGAATATTTAGATCTTCTCAAGTATTGGGTAGAGATAAAATTAATCAAATATATTTATTCTCTTTTTCTGACTCAACATCTATAGAATTAAGCTAGCTTAAAATCAAGTTAAATATATTTATATGGTCTACAATAGAATCACCATATTTCATTTTTAATGAATACAAGTGTCTTTTGAAATACAACTTGTTAGTAAAAGTTTTGGTTTGATAGGTATCACATATCCTCTTCCATAAATTGAATGTGGTCATCTCATTGGAAACACAACTTGTTAGTAAAAGTTTTGTGTATTCTTCCTTCTAGTTTCAAAAAAAAATTATTAGACAATCTAATGGCTTCTTTTCTTGTGAAATAAACAACCATTGATCTCTTTCTTCAAGTAGATTATCTATCTTCAACCCTCACATCCCATAATTATTACCATTGAATTTCTCATTATCTATATGAGAAGTAGAATCCACGGTTTTGATCATTTCCAAAAATCTGCAATACCACACAATACAAAAGATCCCATTGCAACCAAAAAAACCTTCAACACTTAATATAAAGATATCTCTTTGTAAGTTTTTTTAGCTTTGATACCAAATGTTGAGAAATAAGGTGAAACCACTCCAATAAAATCTCTTAGAAATGTATATAAATCTAAAATTAAAATTCTTTATCCAAAGATTTCCATATTATGATTATGCAAAATTGCATAAAATTAGCAATAAGAATAAAATCAGCAAACCATATGAACATAGAATTTATGTGGAGAAACACTTTTCATAAAAAACTCTACACAATGTGAAATAGGATAGGTATATATAATAATGAAATACATCTTTCACACCAACACTCTCTTCAGTCTAGAAAAACTTTGACATCGGTTGTGTACCTATAAAATAAACTTATAAAGCCACTTTCATACCTTCAATATATAGGCACACAAAGAAGACGAAACAATAATTTTTTTACCAAAACCATGGTATCATGCAAAAAATTCTCATGCATCTTCCAAGAATAGTAAAATTATAAATGACTTCACATGGACATCACATTGGGACAAACAATTAGCCCCTAAATAGTAAACATAACTAAAAAGGTCTGTTTGATTCCATAACTCTTGACAAATCACATATTCAAGTATAGTGTTCTATTTTGTAGTGGCCAACTTATGTGGGTTTCATCAATTATACAAATATTCTCCACTCCTCAATCCTAGTGCCTAGAATTAGGAACGTATATTTAGTGAGTCCAAATTCAACTATAATTTCCATCATTATACTCCACCTCCACATGAATACGTTTAACAACTAATACGGAGATTCCTAGGGAATCTTAGTTATAAGTTATTCTTTAATTATATCTTAGGCATCCAAGAACATTTTTTGAGAGTGTTGGAGATACATAGAATATATATAGGATTGCAAGGGAGGGTACCTTAATCATAAAAAATCTCATTCGTGTCTACACATTTTATTTTTGTGAGTGGCTTTTATCTTGTTAAGTGTGTATCTTTGCTATGATATTTGCATGATTTGTATTTATGTGCTCTACTCTTACTATCTAAAACTAGTGTTATTTAACAATAACTTTGGAGGATTGTTATTATATCATAAGGGGTCATGTTTACCTAGCCAACCTCTATAAATGACATATTATTTTGTTAATGCTTCAAGTTGAAGTGTTTCACTATTATGTTCTCCTTGAATGCAAATTAATTCTTTTAAATATAAGTGTATAGCACCAAATTTCACAAGCATGTGTTTAGTTAGCTTACAATAACTAATAGAATGAGTAAGAGTCGGTCAAACTTGAATTTGAATTTTAAAATGTTAGTGGTCAAGTCCATAAATACAATTGAAGAAATTACTTTGGGTAGATGAAAATTATAGTTGTATGGAGGATAAATATTTAGATATGTGTGGAGTCATAAACATCAAGATATATGAGAGAGATGTATCAATATATCTATATATTTGAGTACTTGTGTATGGGAACATGTGTGTGTGGGCATATATGAAGGATAGTAGAATGAGCCCAACTACACACTAGACATTTCATAATTTTTGAATATACAAATAAAAAGGAGGCAAATTTTTATAATGTGTCAAATCAATTCATAATTTGTGAGTAAAACCCATTGAACCATATTTCATAAGTAGTGCTTCACATACACACATCTCATATGAGTATAAATGGTCCACTTAGCATTCATTGCATCCAAATGATGCTCACAATAGTGAAGCATCAAACTTCCCAAAAGGTCACCCATCCTAGTACTACTATGACTTAAGTACACTTAATTATATTAATGTAATATTAATATGAAATCATAATTTTGTACACAACAAAAAATTACCTCCTTGCCAATGGATCAACTAAAGGGGCTCTATAATGAATGCATCATAAGGTACAACACTTGCTAAATGCTTTACCAATGGGATAGAATACTAAGTAGGCTTAACCTCCAAGGGAATCAATAGTTAAGTGTGCTTGAGTTGAAGTAGTATTAGGATGAGTAACCTCATAGAAAATCTCAATGCTTCACATTTGTGAGCATCACCTAGATGTAATAAGTGCTAAATAGAGCATTCATGCTATGAGATATGGGTCCATATGAACCAATATTCATGAGATATGGGTTAATGATTTTGAGTCCAAAATTATGTAATAGAATCTTAATATAACATCATAATTTGAAATGTTATAGATGTAAGTGTGAATAAGGTATAAAGAACTAAAATACTTCTTAATGAAACATTGCATCAAAGATCAAGCTAATTAATCAATTGAAAGCGTCTCATTGTCTCCTATCTTTAAAGATTTATTAAGCTATGTGCTCTCATATTTAAATGACACTATAGCTATTAAAATGACAATCTAAAGAACGAAATGATGCTAATGCAAATGATATGGAACTAAATGCGATAATACTAGATGATAAAAGAAATTAAATTAGCATGAATTGATATGGAAACTAATAACAAAAATTATAGGAGGCAGCCATGATATTAAAGCTTGAATGTTGGATGCTTGGATGCTTGTAGAGTAAGAGTGCATAAGTTAGATTATCTAGATCCTTTCTTGGCTGAATGAGGCTGTATTTATAGATTTCCTAGCTGTAGAAATGCATAGGGATGGAAAAGAGAGGCTTGGATTCAATCTAGAGGATTGAATGGTGAAATATGGAGGAGATTGAGAGAATTTTGGAGATTGTCTCTACCCACGAAAACACCAGGCAAGAGAAGAGGAAAGATTGATGGAGGAGGATTGAGAGATAAATTTGCAATTTGTCTCCAATTCTTCCCATGAAGTTTCAATCAATTAATTTTGACATGATTTTAGACATAAACTAGGCATAGGATATCTAATTTGATTTTGAGGAAATATAGAGGAATATTCCTTATGCCTTTATTTAAATATTTTTAATTTATTTAAATTAGCAAAGAGGGATAAATAATTTAATAAAACAAACTATAGAAGGTGTTTATTAAATTAAATAGAAGAATAATGGTAATTAATCAATAAAGCGTTTGATTTTTATTTAATTAATTTAAGATTGATGTGATAGAATAAAATAGGGAAATGATAATTAAATCAAACAAAGTATTTAATTTTGTTTATTTAATTAAGATGAGATAATAGAATAATTTAGAGGAATTTAAATGTGAACTATATAAATAAATATTTCTATTTATTTAAATAGTAGAGGAATTTAGGATAATCAATTAAATAATTTGTATTTAATTAATCAGATTCTCCAGACTATTTCTAGGTGTATACATTTTGCCCCTCTTTGAAGTGATGTGTTTATGCGTTGCTTTGAAGAAATTTTTTGCTGCTACTACCAGGATCGATGAAAAAAATCAGTGTGCCCCAAACATGCCCTAGATATTGATTTTTAGATGATTGTCGATAATATGCCCCCTCGGGAGATAAATTAATGATGTGATGATTTTTGAGATTTTCAAAATTTTCATGATGATTTGATGATTTAATGATGATTAAATAATTTATCTCCCGACAATGATGAAGAAAATATAGCCTGTGGTTGAATTTCAATTAATTCCATGGATAAAATTAATTAAAATAAAATAAAACCCACCAAAATCCCTTTTCAAAAATCTATATAAAGTTCAGAAGGTCATTTTCAAAGTCATTTGCACCTTTTTGACTTTCAACACCCAGTGAGAGAGGCATTTCAGCCAGCTGGAGCAAGATGCCAATCCCTTACCACACTCATCGTTTCAAGCGCATTCAATGTCACTAGCGGCCTATTGCCTACAGACCTCCGGTATGTACCCATAATCCTCCTCGTTTTTCATGCAATTTTGTTTTTTATGCATTTTAATGCTTTCCATGTTTTTTCCTTAGTTTAGCACATCCAAGTCGCGTTGTAGCACTTTGCACTCTGGTGTAGCACTTCGATAAACTATTTTAGCGCTTTGAGATTTAGCACTTGCATTATTTTCTCTAGCGCTTCTGTAGGATAGTTTAGTGCTTTCATGATTTAGTGCTTAGGTAGTTAGTTTTAGCGCATCGATGACGGATTTTAGCGCCTAGAATGTTCTAGCGCTTTGATTTGGTAAATTAGCGCATCTATGGTTTGTTATAGCACTTTGGTAAAGCGGCGCTTTGATGGACTATTTTAGCGCATCGATGCTGTAAAACAATGCCTAGGGTGAAGTAGCGCTTCAAATGCCTATTATAGCGCATCAGAGTCCTAGTGCTTCAGATAAAATAGTGCTTTGGGTGCCTGTTTTAGCACATCTCATTGATAAAGTAGCGCTTTTATGATTTAGCGCTTTGGATGCTTGTTTTAGCAGATCAATGTTAGAATTGCAGATTTTGACTTAGTTAACTTTGATTTCGTCAATTCCGATCATGTCCATTCTTCGGATTGGTATGATTGATAATCTAAATTCTTGATGTTGGATTCTATTTGATTTAAATAAGACTTACTCACATGATAGGCGAGAAGAAATCCTATTTGTGATGATCCTCATGATAGGTGAGGAAATGATTCAATATTTAATAAACCTCATCATAGGCGAGATTAGATAATGTTTGATGAACCTCATGATAGGTGAGGTTTGTTGATGTTTGTTCATGAATTTTGATCGAAAATTCATACCAAAGTGTGATTAGACTTGATAGTAGAATGAATTTTTATTTCTTGACATAGTGCACTGATTGTAGATTTTTTTATGATGATAGGAGGATCTGGGTACTCTCAAGATGTGAGAGTGATTTCCTTGGACCACCGATTTGATACCGCATCTGACTCCAAATGAGATTCAGATTATAGGTCGATGTGGCCTCACTAGTTTACTTGGCATGCCCTAGATTAGGATTAATCGGGGTCTCCTTACCACTTTGGCCGAGCGGTGGCATAGTGACCATAACACTTTCCATCTGCCCACTGGTGAGATGACGGTCACACCTGAGGATGTGTGGCGGATTTTGCGTATTCCATTTATGGGGGAGATTGTAGTATATGATTCTCATGAGGCTGGTGGAAGAGATGCTCTCCGCAGAGTGTTTTAGGATCAACACATTGCAGGTTCGAGTGTCTGATGGAGGACGATTGTTGATGCATATGTTTCACTACCAGCAATGCTTGTTGGATTCATTAGAGGTTTCCTTTGCCCTGATCGCAAGTCAAAGGGATTCTTTGTGGGTTGCGGATGGATTCTAGAGAGCATGGTCGTACATGGTACGAGATATGCATGGGGGATGTGTATGTTGGCACATCTCTACCATGACCTTCATTCAGTGGTTTACTTGGGGGCACATAGTTTATCAACAGGGATGACCCTGTTACAGGTGTGGGCATGGGAGCATTTTTCCATTGCTCGACCATTTCCAGTTTTGGACAGACCGGCAGGTAGACTGTATGTGTTAAGATACAAAGGTCGACTTACCCAGGCTCGGATGGGTAAGTTGGAGCATTGGAGATGAGTGTTGGATGATACAAAGAGTGTTGTTTGGCAGCCATATTTGGATTGTGAGTAGTGGGAGGAGGATGAAATCATGCTTAGTTATCTTTGTGATTCTATGTACCTGATTGGTAGGACACCATTTGTTTTGGAGAGATTTTTGCTATGGCGAGTGTATAGACAGTACGACATCGTATAGTGTATGCCTCAGGAGGTAGCCCACTATGCCAAGTGACGTAGTGATGTAGCGGATTGGGGACCATGTCTGTCATATGATACACTAGTAGAGGGGTATAGGGCTCTACAGCCATCTACCTGGGATATGCACAGGGATATCGCTGAGGCACCTATGATAGAGGAGTATGCAACCTTTTTGTCAATGATTCCACATCCTCGCATCATGATTCCTTATGAGCCAACACCGTTACTTGTGGAGGATGGTGTTGCCGAGGGTTCTGAGGAGAGCAGTGGGGGTGATACTGCATCAGGCAGCAGTATTGAGAATGGCAGTGATGCCATCAACAGTGATGACAGTGATGGTGGTGGCAAAGGGTGGGTCCAGTAAGTGTTGGACCATCATTGAGTAGGCCTCGCAAGAGGTGAGCAGTTGCAGTACCATCGGTAGATCACCAAAGGCAGATTGCCAGCCTTCAAACATAGGTACAGACTTTGCAAGGGCAGTTGGTATAGGCCCAGGGTTTGTTGGTATAGACGCAAACTCAAATGCAGACCCAGGCTCAAGCCCATGCACAGGCACTAACTTAGGTACAAGGACAGTTGGCCGTTGTACAGACTCAGATTGCCACCTTGACAGCCGAGCGAGATAGTGTCTGACAGATTGCTGATAGGGTACAGGAGACAACCGAGACACTCTAGAGAGTAGCCGACGGTACCTCCATGGTAGATTACATGAGAGAGGTTCTGCGGGCTGGCCGAGAGGCTGAGTTTTACTGGGGTAGATATCATGATGCAGTGCTTGTTGATCACAGAGTCAACTATGCCCTGTCGAGATCCGGTCGGACTCGCACTTGGACAGTCAGTGAGGGTGTGACACAGCCTCCTCGAGGAGATCCCAAAGATCCTGGTCCTTCCAGGGGTGGTGGTGGTACTGGTCCCATTGGGCCCGCACATTCTGGAAGTAGCAGATCATAAATGCTATTGTGATTTCAAGATCTTCTTTTTGAGACATGATGTGTACTTCGAGTTTAGCTTATTTTTGGATGGTGTATCTTTATTTCAGACTTCATTGTATACTTGACATTGATGATATATATATGAGATGCAATTGATCACTATTGATTTTATGATGGTTATGATTCTATGTGATGGATGCATTTATTATGTGATGATGTATCTTGTGATGTTTCTATATGAATGCTTTTATTTTAATGTGATGATTATGATGAATGGATTTTATTTTAAATGTGATGATGATAAAAATGATGATGTATGATGATGCATTTTATTTTAATGTGATGAAATGTATGGATGCATGGATAATGATGTATGGATGTATGGATGTAATGAATGAACATGATGAATTTATTTATGATTTGATGATGATAAATGTGGTATGATACACGCATAACTATTTGATGTTAAAATGTATGAATGATGAAAACTTAATGATGAAATGATGATTTCTATATGTTTTTGATGATTTTTCGATTTATGTCAATTATACTCAGTCATATTTGTAGATAAGATAATCATTGATTGGAATCCTTTATGCAACAAATACTCTGCAGATAATGAATTTATGATGAAATGCAGTCTAATTTTAACATGCAACTATATGCAAACCATTGTCATTTTAATAGTACTTTGTGTTTGGTATCATCATAAAGCTTTTATTGGATGTTGAAAGTGAGTACAAGCGTTAATGGTATGTGTTAGACCAATGAGGACCTGAGTACTACTTTCATGATTTTTGATATTGCAAGAAAACACAAGCATCTAGGTATAATTGAACTGAGATGACCTGAGCATTTATTGTGTAAACAAGAAGAGATTAATCATTTTAGTGTGTGAATTATGAATGTCATCGGTGATACATTTGCATAGCATATCCCCCGACAATTCACACATTTATATGATTAACTTACAGACAACAGACAATAAAAATATCATTCTTTTTCTTTGTTTCTCTAGTGCAATACATCGTTGAGTTACTCCAAAGAAATGATAATTAAAAAAATACAATTTATCCATTTTTTACTTAGAGTGTTTCAATCATTATTCAGATTGTAGATCATCCATCCTGATTTTGTGATTTTTGAGATTTCGACCAAAGACCTAACCTACTAACTTATCCTAGGGGTCTCGGGGGCTGATCAAAGATTAGCCTTGCCTACGTTACACATGCAAAGACCACGTAGTTTGATTGATACATACCTATGTTCTTTTTTTGGATTTTGCTTTTGTAGACTGACATTTTGACATGTTTTTTGGATTTTCGATATGAAACGGATGTTTGATGCTCCTCTGATGATGATTGATGTTGCGGTTTGACCTTTGTTTTTGTTTTTGTTTTCCTACCATACTGTTGTTTTCCCTTTTGGTGAAACCAATGTTTTTGTTGCCCCTAGTGATATCCAGATGTTTCCCCCAAGCTTGGAGTGAGACATGACTATGTGAAATGATTTGATAATGGATGCAATTGGCAAGACTAATGACATGATATGAAATGGTAACAACTGCCAGATTAATGATCCCGATATGTTTCAAAAAAGATGGGAAATCTGATTTAGAATCACATATGATGCCTGTTTCCAAGTTTTCACTGTGTTTTCAAGATGCCTGTTTGCCAGGTTTTCATCAAGGAAACCATTTTCAGAAGTTTGACCCGTGCACTAGGAATTCAGCTATAGAACTTTCTCAAATGGATAATGTTGATAGGTTCATCAAAAAAGTATCCTTCCGACGTTGATAGTTGATATGCTCTTGATTCGTATACTGATATGACGACAAAGGACCCAACCAGTTAGGCTCAAATTTCCCTTTCTTCTTTTTGTCCTGTTGATTCCTAGGGTTCTCTTTTAGAACTAAATCACCAACTTGAAAGACCCTTGGTTTTATCCTTTGGTTGTAACTCCTTGACATTCTATGTTGATAGGTCGTTAGATGATTAACAATTTGTTGACGACACTCATCTAACAATTCTAGTTCCTGTAGCCTAGATACCCTATAGTCTTCATCTGAAATGATTCCTCTGAGTGATACACGAAGGGATGGAATCTCTACTTCGATGGGTAATATGGCCTCTGATCCATACACCAAGGCATATGGTGTAGCTCCCATTGGTGTTTTGATACTTGTTCTATAGGCCCATAATGTAGGATTGAGTTGAACATGCCAATCATGTCCAACATCGTTAACCGTCTTCTTTAGAATTTTTAGAATCATTTTATTAGAGGCCTCTGCTTGGCCATTTCCTTGAGGATAGTACAGTGTTGAAAAATGATGTTGGATATGGAACTTTTCACATAGTTCTTGGACATCTTAATTCTTGAAAGGTCGTCCATTATTAGTGATAATGGATTGAGGGATGCCATATTGATAGATTATGTAATTTAAGATGAAAGAGGAAATTTGCTTCCCAGTGATGGTTGTAAGAGGCACTGCTTCTATCCATTTTGTGAAATATTTTGTAGTTGTGATAATGAACTTGTGTCCATTGGATGAAGAGGGATGTATCTTTCCTATGAGATCCAATCCCCATTGAAAAAAGGGCCATGTTGATGCAAAGGGATGCAGTTCTTGAGCTGGTGCATGAATCAGATTACTGTGAATCTGACACTTTTGACATTTCTTGACAAATTGATAGGATTCTTTCTCCATGTATGGTCAATAATATCCCAAATGGAGGAGTTTCTTGGCTAGAGTTATCCCACTCGAATGAGTGCCACAAATACCCTCATGAACATCTCGTAGGGCTATTTCAGATTCATCGTGTTCTAGACATCGAAGTAAGGTACCATCAAGACCTCGACGATAAAGGATGTCTGTGATTAAAATATGTTGAGAAGATTGGCGGATGAAGTTTCATTTTTGGTTCCTGGAAAGATCAGGAGGGAGAATATTATCTTTCAGGTAAGCATAGGTTTTTTCATAGATGGAGGTTTCAATGGTTTCTAGATGGCATATGGTATTGGATTCTGAATTATTATGGGAAGGACATGATACTTGTTCTACCATAAACTCATAACAACCACGTTTCTTTGGCAATTGTGGCCATAGCATCTGCAGCTTTGTTCTCTGCCCTTGGAATTTGATGAAACTTGATATTGACAAAGAACTATTTCATATCATCTATTTGTTGCTTGTAGGGCATCAACTTTTCATCTTTTGTTTGATATTCGTCATTCACTTGATAAATGACTAGTTGAGAGTCCCCATATACTTGTAAGTCTGTGATCTTCCATTGAATTGCTATTTTGACCCCAATGATCAATGCTTCATATTATGCCACATTATTTGTACATTGAAAAATCAGTCTGTATGATTTTTGGAATGGTGTGTCCTCAGGGAAAGATGAACAAAATCCCTACTCCAGATCATCATTGTGTGTATGATCCACCAAAATATAATACCCATTATTGAGGCATCACTGTCATAATGTCTGCATTTGGAAACTCCATTGTCATAGATCAATCATCTGGTAGAGGAGCCTCGGCTAACTGTTCATCGATTGCTTGACCCTTGATTTCTTTTTTGTCCACATATTGAATGTCAAATTCACTTAATAGCATGACCCACTTTTCCAGTCTACCTGTTAAGGCAGCCTTACTGAGTAGATATTTTAAGGGGTCAATCTTTGCTATTATCTTGATTGTACGAGTCAGCATATAGTGTCTCAACTATTGAGTAGCAAAAACCACCACCAAACAAGACTTCTCTATGAAAGTATATTTTATTTCATAGCCATTTAACATTCTACTGATATAGTAGATGGCGTATTTTTTTCCTTCATAATCCTCTTGCACTAATAGTGCCCCTAAAGAGATATATGTCGTTGCAATGTACAATATCAAAGGTCTCCCTTCTGTTGGCAGCATGAGAATGGGTGGTGACATTAGATACTATTTTATTTGATTGAATGTTGTTTCACACCCATTATTCCATTTGAAAATAACATTTTTATGCAACAGATGATTGAGCGAATGACTCTTGTCCGTCGGCTGGGAGATAAATCTCCTGATTGATTGGAGCCTTCCCTGTAGCGATCTGAGTTTACTGATATTCTTAGGAGGTGACATTTCCATTATTGCCTTGACTTTCACTAGATCTACCTCAATGCCCTTTTCTAAGATAATGTACCCCAACAGTTTCGCCGATGTGACCCCAAAGACACATTTCTTGGGGTTTAGCCTAACATTGAATTTCTCTAGCCGTGTGAAGATTTTTCCTAGGATATGCAGATGTCCTTCCCTAGTATAATATTTTTCCAGAATGGCATCCACGTAATCATCCATGAAGGTGTGCATCATATCATGGAATATTGTCGTCATCGCTCTTTGATAGGTGGCTCCTGCATTTTTGAGGCCAAATGGCATGACATTCCAGCAGAAGGTTGCCCATGGACATGTAAAAGTCATCTTCTCCTGATCTTATAGAGCTATTTTTATTTGATTGTACCCAAAGAAACCGTCCATGATTGACAACATGGCATGTCCTGCCATTAAATTCACAATGATGTCTATATTAATCATCCTTCGAGCATGCTTTATTCAGATCCCTGAAATCCGTACATATCCTGATGCTATTGTCTAGCTTTGAAATAGGTACAATGTTTGATATCCACTTGGCATAGTCTATAGACCTTATGAATCATGCATCCAACAATTTCTTTAGCTCTATCTTTACCATTAATACGATATGGGGATGCATTTTTCTCAATTTTTGCTTTACAAACTTGATTCCAGCAGGGAAAGATAAATGATGCATGACCAGATTTGGATCTAAGCTTGGCATATTAGAATATGACCAAGCAAAGTTGATGCCTCTTTCCTTAAATAAATTGATGAATTCTAGTCTCTCTTGATCTGTCATGGATTCTGCTAAATGTAGGATTTTTGCTTTTTCTTCAGTGTCGATGTTCACAGACTGTGTTGGTTCTACCAGGACTAATGATTGATCATGATAATGTTCTAGAAAAGTTTCAAATCTTCCATCCTTCGGTGCCTCATAAATTTTTTCATCGTTAGATGTGTTCTTTATTTTTTCTTTTTCTAGATCTAATGCTACCATAGAATGGTTTTCACCATTAGATCTATTATCCTTGTTTTTACTTTTGCAACTGGAAGATTTGACACCCTCTTGCTGATTCACATTGTTATGAGTATTACAAATAGAACTCGTACCAAGTTCGTCATGACATAGGAAATTCATGATGGCATCATCATCTGCAAATTGTGGTACATTCAAAGGTTCGATAGGTTCCTAGTCAATAAGTTCGGGGTGTATTAAAGGCATGAAGTCGTCGGATTGACTTAGATTGATGGAAGTAAGGGTTTGGACAACCATTTTATCATAGTTTTTAAGTGTAATATTGAGGTCAATGATGGTACCCTCTTCAAGATAGTCTAGTTCACTCAAAGTTTGTTCGTCCCCACTTGAGTCATCGATATTTAGTGATCCTGCTATGAATGGTCTAGACCCAGAGCCTTGTCCCTCCTCACGCGTAGGTGCATATTGTTGGATTACATCAACTTGAATATCAGTGAAAGATACATCAGAACACAGATCCCACTCATATTCATTTGAATATGTTTTAGAGCTATCTCTAATCTAAAGGATCCTTTCTACAACCTTCTTTGTCATTTCCTATTTTTGTTCCTCGGAGTATCCTAGTCCTGGCTTCTCTTTTGAATGGAGAGTTAGGGGCTGAATAGGCTCTATGATTCCATCCTTCCTTAATCAAACAGGTCCTTGTCCCTCATAACCCATTTTTTCTAGGATAAATTTCCCTTTGCCATACTTGTTGGTGTTGATATTGATATTTGATGTCGAGGGTTCCTCATCTTTGTATAGCCAATCTATGATTGCTTTGTTGTCTGATTTGTCCTCTATGGTGTCGGATTTGACAAACCTTTCTTCAAGAACTATGATTGGTAATGATGTTTGATGTTTGATCATAGATGGTTGACCATATGTCTTGGGAGATGGCATTAACTGTGAAAGGTTAAGTGATTGCTCCATAGAATATTGCCCCATTCCCTTGTCTATCAGTTGGACTTGCTCTTGAAATTTTTGTGATAAAGAAGTCTATGGATCCGGATTGTCTATTGATTGAGTTTCAACAGGACTTGTTTCTTTTTCTTTATCCTTCTTCTCTACCCACTTGGTGGTGATACTTGGATGTTTTTCTTCGTTGGATGATTTTGAACTGGATGCTTCCTTGTTGTGAGGCACAAAGGTATCTTGAGAGATTCTAAGTGTGTCACAATGTTGAGGATGATTATAATCAACAGATATAGTCACCTCTTGTCCATTTACTAGGAACTTTAAATATTGATGATATGTTGAAGGCATGGCCTACAATGCATGGATACATGGTCATCTTAAGAGTATGTTGTACGTTAACTCTTTTTCCAATACTTGACATGCTATGTGTTTCATCATTGGCCCCACGGTAACACAATTAAGCCCTTAGATGATCTTTCTTCCTCATCATATGCTTTTATAGTCATTTTCCTTCGGGCATCAATAGCATCATTGAAATACCCTAGTGCATGGATTAACTTGAGAGTGCAAATTTTCAGACTAGCTCCCCCATCTATTAAGACTCTCTTGACACGATGATTGTGGATCAAGACTTCGGTATGGAGTGCGGTATTATGGGGATGGTTTAGTGAGACATCATCCTGTTCAAAGAATGATAGACAATTTGGGGTAGTCAAATGGCCCACCATAGCTTGAAAGTGGCAAACATCTAGATTCTTTGGTACCGTAGTGGCAACTAGTGCTTGTTCTAGAACCTCCTTATGCAATGGTGATAGTTTAAGGAGTTCTAGTATTGATATTTGTGTAGGAATGTTTTGTAGTTGATCGACAATGTTATAATGAGATGGAGGTGGATATGCATTTTTAGACCCAACTCCCTTTAACACTACCTTGGATTTCCCCCTAGTCATTACATTTGTTGGTTGATGTTCCTGACGTTCTCTGATTTTTAAGACGTTGATTTGATTTTCAGAGTTTCGTATGCTTGGGATCAAATCCAAAGGGGTAGTGTCATTGGTTTCGTGTTCGTTAATGTTATGACCAATTGTATGATCAATCTCTACTTCTGATAGACAAAGGATTATTTTTTCATAGACATGATTGATGTTCTTACCTTTGTTGTTTGTCGAGGATGATGCTCCTTTGTCATAGTTTGGCAAAGGGTCTTTGAAGGCTAAATGATCGTTATTGTTTTGAGGTCCCTCTACATATATTTTGTTGTTGTCGATCAAATCTTGTACCGCATGTTTCAATTCCATACAATTGTTGGTTTTGTGGCCTTTGTTATTATGGAAGTTGCAATAATCTGCGTCATTCCACCATGGTGGTTTGACCTTTGGATCCCAGAATCTGGCTTTCCATGCAGTGATAAGGCCACTGGTGACTAATTCTTTCATTGTTTATTCCATCGTTTGGCCCAATGGTGTGAACCTACACCGATTGATGGTTTTTGATATAATTGTGTTTTTGTGATCTCATTGCTTTGTATGACATTCGACTTGACAATTTGATCATTCTTTTGATTCTTTGACGTAGATCCTGTCAAGTTAAAAACTGGTTTGACATTTTGGGAATCATTTGTTGTTTCATTGGTAGTCGTGTTTCGATTCTTTTGCCAAAATTTTGGCTTATCACTGCTTGACTATTGATTGGAGGAGTTATTTGTGTTATTTGTTTTATCATTGAAATGCTTGATAACTCCTCTTTTGACTAGCGTTTCTTCAATTTTAAGACTGTTTTCTATTACTTTTTCGAATGTGGGAGGACATTGCAATTAAAGTCTATAACTCATTTCCTCCGTCAAGTTGTCAATGAACAACTCCATCTTTTCATCCTTAGGAATGGATCAAGGATATCTGGCAAATAGTTGTCGCATTGTTCTAGAAAAGACAAGAACGTCTCCCCTTTGTTTTGTTTTAGGTTATAAAGATCCTTTATTGTAACATCATGTTGGATGTTAAAATAATAATGGGAGATGAACTTGTTGACAAGTTCCTCAAAAGTCCTGATACCTGGTTGTAATTTTGAAAACCATTCCATACATGATTCTCCCAAGCTTCTTGGGAATAATCTCACTAAGTAATTTTCCTCTTGGGAAAACTCAAGGCTTATTGTTTTGAATTCCCAGATATGATCGATTGGATCCGTTCTTCCATTGTACTTGTCATACTTTTGGAATTCACAGTGTCTAGGAAAAGGTATTAGGCTGAGTGTTGCGTCGAAAGGATAAGGACAAATGTCCTGTATCACATACCTTTTGGTACTCCCTTTTGTCATATCTTGTATTTGTTGTAACATTTGCATTTGGGACGTTAAAGAAACAACTAGATCTATTACTTGTGTGGGTTGTAGTATTTCAATCTCACTTATTCCAGGTGCTTCCTTCAGACGATTTACATCGAAGTCCTTGAGAATTTTAGCCCCTGATTCAACCAACATCAAGAGATATTTCTCCATGTCTTGTTCTAAAATCTTTTCCATAAATTTATAGAATTTGGGATCTTGTTGGGCTGTTTGAATATCCTCTGGAGTTATTTCGTTTTTATCATTTTGGTGCAGACTGTTCCAAGGATTTTCTTTTGCCATTGTTTGGGATGTTTCAATTTCTTGCTCTAAGAGTCTGTTTTTGGGACCTATTGAAGATTGGCATACAAATTTTTACTCTTTCTTCTGAAATGTTGATCTTCTATGTTGGAAAAAATGTCAATTGAATTTTTAACAAAGTCGAATAAGATGACTGATCTTATTGATAAGACTAAGTTAAAAATTGGATTACTATACTTCATTTCGTGATAAAGGATAATAATATCCTGATGATGAAACTTCAGTGTAGTAATCGATTGTGTATTTGTTTTGACACTTCTGATTTGCAAGATTCTATTTCAGTTGATAAGATTGGAAACTTGTATAAAACCTATCTGATTTTGGTTTCTAGACAATGATTCTGATAAAAAGAAACTTGTGTTTTGGTAAAAACTATGGATAAAAGACAGACAGACTGGCCGGTATGATTTTGGAACTCTCTGTTTTGAAAGTGCTAAAATAGAGTATAGAGGTGTTATTTCATAGAAGCGATAGAACATAGTTCTGAAGCGCTGAAACAAGCGATGGAAGCGCTATCTTGACAGAAGTGCTAAAACAGTGCCTGAAAGTGTTGGAAAAAATGATGAAAGCACTATCTTGAAAGATGCACTAAAATAGTGCCCAAAAGTGCTAAAAAATATGATAAAAGCGTTGTTTGATGAAAGTGCTAAAGTACAGATGGTAAGTGCTAAAATAGTGCTCGGAAGTGTTGCTTTATGAAAGCGCTAAAACAATGACCCAAAGTGCTGAAACAGGTTTCCAAAGCACTAAAACTAGGACTTTTAAGACTCTCTATTGTAAAATTTGATCTAGCCTTGTGGCATAGTCTATCATGGGTTGTGGAAAATAAGATTGACGTATGCGTTGACTACAGTTGTGATACTGTGTGAGAGCTCTCATTTGGAAGAAGGCTCGTGAATAGAGTGGCTCTATAGTGTAATTGAGAGTGTGACCCCTAGCAAAATCGTGATATCTATGGATGAAGGTTCTATGCTTTAAAAAGATTTTTCGATTCTGATATAGAAAATGCCTTCTTCTTAAGTTATCCCGATAACTGAGAGGTTTCTTGGGTTTGGTGATTTTGATTGTTCTCTTGACAAACGTGGTGGACTTCCACTTTTGAATCATGAATTTATTGATCTAATTTGACTTGTTGTTTTCAGGATGATCTTTGATTTGATTTTAATGAGTTTGTGAAAGCACAGCAAGCAATTGTGAGATAATTGTTTTTTTTTAAACTGAATAGATTGTGTATGTTCAAAAATCACGAATGGTCCTTATTGATTTTCATGGGTTGCTTTGACAAATGTATACAAATCAGACAGACTCACACTTAAGGAAAAATAGGTCATTGTTATACTCACAACCCACATCTTGAAATTGCATTGACACACACAGCCGTGTCACCCCCTAGAGGGCACCCATGTTTTTGTCATTTCCAAGCGTGTACTCAAAGTTGGATTTCTCATCCTCTAAGAAAACGGTCCTTGGAAATTATATGGTGAGTTTCTTGGGGGAAGATTCTTCCTTCCCCTTGCACCGTGAGTATGACAATGTATGGTTACTGACTGGGCGAGATACTACTCTATGGTTCGTAGATAGGGCTTCTGTGCAGTGCGACAATTGATAAACTCCCTTAGGAGACCTCTCAATCTTTGGAACAAAGATTTTGGGGATGGTTATCTTGCTCACTACTATCAAGTTAGACTTTCATCAACAACTTTCATTTTGATTATAGTGGGTTGGAATCCTTGGCTTTAGGCATTCCCACTTAGGTCGTTCCCGTAGGGTGAGTACTTTTTCCCACTACGACAGGCCTTCTAAAGGATTTAATAAAGCGTAAATTGCATGAAATAAAGACGAATCTGGCACTTTGATCACCCAGTTAAGGGGAGAGCATAAGCCTAATCACAACACAAGCACAACATATAAGTTTGTTTTGTTTTAAGCTCAAAAAGACAATTTTCTAATCTATGTGAATATTTTTCTTCACAAAAATCATGATGTTCTTTTTAACCAATACTGTAAAAATTGCGATGACTATCCTAGGATTGATAAATTTGTTTTAAGAAAAACATAAAGTGGCTACCCTAGGATTGATAAATTTTAGTCTAACTGTGAAAGAATTAAAGTTTGGTCGCGGTCGCATCGAGTCCGGACTGAATTTACAAAAGTGCTGAAATAGTCCACCAAAGCACTATAACTTTTACTTGATGCGTTGAAATTGAAAGCACTGAAACAGAGCACCGAAGTGCCAGATTTTGCCACGAAAGCGCTAAATCAACTTTTTCTGGAAATGGATCACCGATGCGCCGAAACAAGTCATGGAAGCGCTAGAGTTGAAAGTGCAGAAAGTTTTGATGAATGCGCTATAGTATCACGAAAGCACCAAAAAAGAGCACGAAAGCATCATAGTTTGCCACATATGTGCTATAGTATTTGACGAAAGCGTTGAAACAAAACACACCGAGAACCTGCGTGACACTTTTTAGAAAAATTGATAAAAATTGGGGTTAATGCCCCACGGTAGGTACCAAATTGTAAGTGTGAATAAGGTTTAAAGCACTAAAACACTTCTTAATGAAACATTTCATCAAAGATCAAGCTATTTAATCAATTGAAAGCGTCTCATTATCTCCTATCTTTAAATATTTATTAAGCTATGTGCTCTCAAATTTAAATGACACTATAACTGTTAAAATGACAATCTAAAGAACGAAATGATGCTGATGCAAATGATATGGAACTAAATGTGATAATACTAGATGATAAAACAAATTAAATTAGGATGAATTGACATGAAAACTGATAAACAAAAGCTACAGGAGGCAGCCATGATATGAAAGCTGGAATTTTGGATGTTTGGATGTTTGATGCTTGGATGCTTGATGCTTGAATGCATGGATGCTTGATGCTTGGATGCTTGCAGAGTAAGAGTGCATAAGTTAGATTATCTAGATCCTTTCTTGGTTGAATGAGGTTGTATTTATAGGTTTCTTGGTTGTAGAAATGCACAGGGATGGGAAAGAGAGACTTGGATTCAATCTAGAGGATTGAATGGTGAAAGATGGAGGAGATTGAGAGAATTTCAGAGATTGTCTCTACCCATGAAAACACCAGGCATGAGAAGAGGAAAAATTGATGGAGGAGGATTGAGAGATAAATTTGCAATTTGTCTCCAATTTTTCTCGTAAAGTTTCAATCAATTAATTTTGACATGATTTTAGACATAAATTAGACATAGGATATCTAATTTGATTTTGAGGAAATATAGAGGAATATTCCTTATGCCTTTATTTAAATATTTTTGATTTATTTAAATTAGCAAAGAGGGATAATTAATTTAATAAAACAAACTATAGAAGTTGTTTATTGAATTAAATAGAAGATTAATGGTAATTAATCAATAAAGCGTTTGATTTTTATTTAATTAATTTAAGATTGATGTGATAGAATACAATAGGGAAATGATAATTAAATCAAACAAAGTATTTAATTTTGTTTATTTAATTAAGATGAGATAATAAAATAATTTAGAAGAATTTAAATGTGAACTATATAAATAAATATTTCTATTTATTTAAACAATAGAGGAATTTAGGATAATCAATTAAATAATTTGTATTTAATTAATTGGATTCTCCCCACCATTTTTAGGTGTATACAATAGAAAATTTCCTCCTTATCAATAAATGAGCTAACATGGATCTATAATAAATGGTTCAAAAGTTAAAACACTTGATAAATGTTCTACAAATGGGGTAGCAATCTAAGTGGGATTATTAATCTTTGGGAAATCTCATACTTAGGTGCACTTGAGTTGAATTGATACTAGGATGAATGATCTCTTGGGAAGTCTTGATGCTTCACCTCTATGAGCATCACCTAGATGCAATAATTGTTAAGTGGATCATTCAAACTCATAAAAAATGGGCCTATGCAAACAACTTCTCATGAAATATGGGTCAATAAGTTTGACTCGAAAAATACACAATATAATCTTGATACACACACACATATACATCAATGGTGGAGATTAAAATGACCACCATCAACTAAATCTTGGCAATATAATTTGTATTAATTGCATGATTATGATACGAAACCTTGTCATGTAGCAATAAATCCATATTTATGATATATGAAAACTAATGATCCATATTTATGATACATGGAAAAGATCTTGAGCTTACATTGATTACATTTTCTAAACTAAACTTATTTAAATAGTAATAAATGACAGGGAACCAATAAGATCCTGAGCTTACATTTATTTCTTTATTCAATTTAAATTTTTATAGATAGAAATAAAAATTCTATTTAGTCTTCACATAAATAAACACATTTCATTTAGCTAGTTTGTTGCATTTTATTATCATTGAGCAAACATATCAATTAAGTGTAATTGCTACTTTTGATTTAGTACATGATGTTGAAACATATTAGTGTTTGCACTCTATGGAATGTTATGCTAATTTCTAAAATTATTCATGATTATCCTATTTAGAATAAATGCATAATAAATGAGATAAAATCATTTAAATGAATATGAGTTTTTATGTGATATTCATAATTCTTATATTTTATTTCATAGATATGTTATTGGGTGAATTCACGATCATTTGATCCTATGTGCATATATTAAACATGTAATATACCATTTCCTTCTATTTTATCATGTTAGACATGTGTAGGAGTATATTATATAAACACCTTACAGGTTACAACTATCATTTCTTCATAAGTGTGAGTGAATGATTAAATTATTTTAACCATATAATATTTTTATTCAATCATAACACAATAAAAATTACAAGTATAATTGGTAACATGTGGTTTTTCTTACTAAATAAAAAATGTATGTGTGTGAGTGAGTAATTGTGACAATGTGTGTGTGTGAGAGATCATATACTCATATAACTTGTTCATTCACTCATTATACAAAATAGAAATTACAAGTATATATCATATGAATTTTTTTGTAGTATTTTTTATTTTTAAAGGATTGTGTGTTCAAAATGGTTATTACACATATTTTTGTTTTATTGTATTAGAATCCATTAATGAAACTTTATAACATATAATTTTTTTTATAAAAAATATTTAAATGATTTTATGTTTGATTTATAATAGCTTTGATTTGATTCAATTTTGAAAGATTTCTATTTATCTTTATCAAATTCTATAAATTCTAGTGAAGGCTTCACCATCTTTGAATCCAATGGAGATCTCCTCTTCAAAGTAGACATATTCATCGCTTCCAACTACCTTATTCTCACGAATGCCTATGTAAAACCACTTCTCACTCTAAGTCGAAAGGTATACATATGATTTCTATATATTTTATATTATTTAATTGATCGTATGGTTGTATACATTCATTTGTAACTTCCCAATCTACACTAGAGATGTGAAGTCTATCTTAGAGATAAGTTGGATAATTGTAAAAAACCTCTCTTTATTTTGATGAAATCTTTGATTTTACCAATGAAATAGTGCCTCATTAGTTTTTTTAATCTTCTAGTGGAATAATTTTATGCATGTGAAACACAACTGTAGTGGTGCACAGACAATTCTTGGTAGAGATGTTTTCAACCTATGTATTGCTTGCACAACTTCAATTAGGATCTCATGACGGATTTGATTGTTGTTCTCAAATATATCTCTCTAGTAACACTAACCTTTCTCATGTGAGAGGATTACACAAAGGATGAGATAACTACACCACCCTCCTACTACCAACACCAAAAGCATGAGGCACTTTTGTTTTTAAAAAAATGTTTGTGCCCAACCCAACAATTGCTTGGTTGTGCAAATGTATGTTAATAATTTGACTAATATATTAGCTTTTTTCTCAACTTTAATATTATGTAAAATATTGAATAAGATTATTTTAATTTTTGTTGTCAATTTATGAACTTAGTATTAAAATAATATTTTTGGAGATATTTTTTATTTAGCCATTTTTTGTTACCATGCCTTTTGTACACAAGGTGTTTCATCTCTCTACAATCCACTTAAACATCATACTCTTCAATGACCAAATACTCAATAACTTTTTTACATTTTATCCATAACAAAGAGTGATAATTAATGAAAATCATTTCTTTCCTATAAATTGAATGAATTGACATTCACTAAAGGAGCTCAACTTATTAAACAATGTAAAAATGTAGATTCATTCCCAAGATCTTGGAGTGTATGTAAACCATCTCATATAAGAGCCATTTGAGACATTTAAAAAAAAAAATACATAGACTTTAACTTTAATTACTTTTCAAATACTTTACGATAATAAGTTTATTTATGTCTATAAGAAATTATGAGTAAACTAATGAGAGTATTATATAAGCTTGACACTCAGACTTATAACCTACTTGTGGATAGCAAGATTTTTCACCACTTACTCTTTCATGATGAAAATTTTCATATGCTATCAAAAAGTGTATTTTAAATTCCAATACACCTTCTAAAATACATTCATGTTGAAATTAACTATGATATCAAAAACAAAGTTTTAAACATAATACAATATAATTTTAGTAATTTTTTGGCAGAATATAATTCAAATTATATACATGATTTTTAATTCTAATTATTTTTCTAATACTTTACATCCAAAAATTTCACAATTTTTATTTTATAAACAATACATGTGATAAAAAAAACATATATTTTATATTATTTCTCTATAATTAAAAAATTTGAAAATTCTCAACCTACCATTGAACCCAATTGCTAGTCTACAATCCATCACCAAAGTAAAAACATAAGTGAGGTTGGCAAACTCTAAAAAATAATGAACACATCAAATAATGCGGGAGACCCACCCAAGTTATAGTATGTAAAATTGTGTAGCCCTAGACAATCTCGGTGATAGATTGAAATCTCATGATCTTTTGCATCTCCCCATCTCTTTGCAAAAGGAATCTTTTATAGGGAGAAATATCAGATTACTATGAAATCAGCTGAGCTCTTTTACAGAGGAAAACATCAGAATATAATAGTATGACATGACAATAATGATTTGTTTCCACAAGAGACCCCCCTCTTGCACATTGGTAAGATACCCCATATTCTATTCAATAAAAATATTGATAGATCCTTGATTCCATTATTGAATGATTGACAAGACCCTTAAGGCCAACTCTAGGGTTTCATCACATCCAATGAAAGGGTACGAAACCATATCATTCTCAAATAGAGGGACACATGGCTTTAGATGAAAAAAAGAGCTAATTATGGTATCAAATGAAAAGCAAAAGCCATCCACCATGGTGTGCTCGGATGATGAGGTGTTTGTCTTGGACAAGAAAACCAAGACTCCATTTCTTGGACTGCTATTCAATCATGGAGAGCACAACCTCATGTGGGAAAATGGGTGTTGTACCGATTTACCTCATTATTTTGAGTCATTGTGCTTGTTGCCACAATTAGCCTTGTCGTTTCTTGTCATCTACTTTCTTTCACCCAACGTGCAAATTACCTTTGTTTTGTTTAGAGAGAGACAATAGTAGTAGAAGAGGAAGAGTCTAGAGAAGGTATAGGTATAGTATCTAGTAGCATTTTTCCTAGTCTAGGCTATGAATAAGAGAGACTTGTACTAAGAGAGACTGGTATAAGGTACGATTGGACAATGAGAGTGACATTCCATATTCAACTTAAAGCGCACGTTACAAAATTAATACAATCCTGACTGAAATATAGAAGACCAAGAGAGCAGTGTGCAAACTAGATGTGATGTGGCTATCATATGTAAGCATAACAGGTGGAAGATCAGATCAAGAACATGATGGGTATTAAGGAAAACTCTATAGTGCAAGAAGATAAAAATCCAACAAGATTGAAGATAAAATAAGAATTTAAAAAATTATATTATAAGATGATATATAAGTTAATAGGAAACAATAACAGATATAAATAAATGACATATCATACTGGATTTTTAAACAAATATAAAAGTCAAAAAATATAAGAAAATGAGAATAAAAAGTTATCCTATAATGGACAGAGGGACTTGCTTTCAAGAAATCTATATGTAAGAGAAAATTTCAACACTAGATTTAAGGTGATTAAAGATCTTAAGTCATCTAAGAACACAACACATTGTACTGACTCAATTCAATTCATATGATCTCTAGCAGAATCCCTATCATCTCGCTATTATATTATTTTTCTTAGCACATTCTTCTTATCTATCTTTAAATACAAAACTAAAGGCTTCTTATCTATTCACACTTCATAAGGAGTTTTATCAACAAAGTTGAACAAGAAGATTGATTTACCAAGTAATTATAAGCAACACTTACAACATTTATCCAGAAGCATTGATCTAGTTGTATGCCACTTAGCATAATAGCTCTTTCCATTAAGGTTTGGTTCATTCTTTTTTATATCATTTTTTTGGGAAGTGTACTATGTAGTCTTCTGCAAAACTATAACTACATGCTTATAGAATTTATCAAAATTCCTAGAGAAATATTCATCTCCATTGTCAAAACTCAACACCCAGGTTATCTTATAGTTTGTTTGAGTTTAATCTAAGTCTTCAAATTCCTTAAACTTTGAATAAATTGAGGTTGTGAGTGCATGATTGATATATATCATGAATGAAAGTATCAAAATAATGAGGTTTGCCAATAGAACCCACATCCATTGTACCAAAAAAAATTAAATGATTTATAATGATCTCTTAGCTCTATTACTTCCAACAAGAAATGGAGATCTATTATGTTTTCCAAACACGCTTATAGAAAGCATTTTTTGCAAACAAAATAAATAAAAATATCAACCAATTTTTTATTAGCAATGGTCCTAAGACCTTTTTCACTTATGTGACCCAAATGTTTGTGCCACAACATACATGCATTTTTAGTGTCAATTGCATTGGAAGAATCATAACATGAGGAGGCATTCATCTTAAATAAGGCTCCAATACGAGATCATCTAGCAACCACCAAGTTCACTAGAACCAAATTGCAACTAGACTTTCTATATATCACACACACACACACACACACACACACACACACACACACACACACACACACACACACACTCTAGAATCATTTAACTTGAATACAAAAACTAAATTTCTCACAAATCATATAATATGCAAAAAGTTATCAAGGGTTTTGAACCTTCCATCATTGAAACACAATCATACCTTTACCTTACCATAAATCTACTTGGTAAAATTGTAGCTTTTGTGAATATCCTCCCTACTTGTGCTATATTGGAAGCTTTAATGTAGGCTATGAACATATGCCAAATCATACCAATCATTTAATACTTGGAACAATTGTATATAGAAGACAAGTGCATGATAATGCAACATGGTTAATGGGATCCCACACATTTCAAATGGATCCAATTGAATGATATGTATTAATGTATATTTGAGATCATATTTTTCCATTTAGTTATATAATATAAAAAAATAGGAATATATATATGTATGTACCTAGATAAAATATATATATTTTTAAAAAATCTAGTAAAATATTGAATAAACTTAAAATTTGAAGAAATTAATCTTTTGCTAGTACAATTATAATATCAAATATTATATAATTAAAAAATATATATTGTACAATATAGATTAATTAATATAATAAAACTATATCATAACACTACAATATTAAATATATTTTAAATATAAAATATATTTGAAAATAAATTCATATCTATTGATACAATCTTTACATACTCTTGAATATATTAGGACAATCCTAGTAAGTTTATTAGGATTTTTTATAAAGAATATAAAAAATATTATAGTACATACACAACTTTTGTAAATGAATCTAGTTTAATACTTTATGGTATTTATTTCGAATAATAGTTGGCCTTTCAAACACAACTCAGTTGTTGTGTAAAGTAGTTCAATTATTGTGCAACTTATCTTGGTTGTTTCACAATCTATGTCAGTTGTGTAAGTAAACTTGACTATTATGCAAAAAAAAGGGTAGTTTCGTCTCTTTTCAAGTGGTTATTTGATTTCATAATGAGATTGTTTGTTGCTTGGATGACATAAGAATATCAAAACATCACAATTGAGTCTATTGGTAACTTATTAACAAGTGATTATTGGTGTTCTAGATAATTGTTTTTTTAGCTTCCTCTTCCATGTTGGTGGTTCTTTTAACATCTAGTTATCTTAGGCATCTACATATAATATGGTTGAGTGGTGTTATGAGAGTTCTGAGAGGTGTTTTGAGTCCTCTATGTGTTGGAATTTCATGTTCATGCAGTTGGTTCATAAAAATATAACTAAAACTAAGTAGCTTTAAATGGCTACTTTTTAATCCTTTGTGTAGTTTTCCTTTCTTTTTACATCTAAATAGTATGTGTTCTAGAATAGTAGTATTAGATATGGTAGCACATGCAATCATGTCTTGTTTCATATGATTATGTTTGTATAAGTGCACTCCTATTTGATTTAGTGCACTAGTGTCCTCTAGTGTGCACATTGGAGTCTTGTATAGGTGTGAATAATTGTTGAATAAATTTTTGCATCAACGTTTCCAATCACACTTCACGATCCATCATCGGTATGAATAAAGAGAGCTTAATGAGAAAATAGGTCGTTGTGGACTAAGAACAACTTAACAAGGCAATGGGGAGGGAGGGAGGGAGAGGGGTTGCATGAAGTCTAAGAAGAACAATGTCCTACACAATTTTCTAACAAAACATGTTGCAATTAATATATTTCTTACATTTGCAATGTCTAAAATTACATTTGATGTGTATTTGAGAGTCTACCTCACTCATACTCCTAGGTTGATTCAACAATTGGAGAAAGTAAGCTTGAATGTATGGTCAAAATCATTAAGTGTTGGTGTAGGATGGTGCACCAATGAATGTTAGGTACTCTTTTGTATTGCCCTCGATCCATATAGCATGTATGCGCAATGCTTGTGGGTTCATTCCTTTAATCCACCTTTTATCAATTATTCAAAGTATTTTCTAATTGTCGAACGTGAATTGGGGTTTTAGGATATGAAAAAGACAAGCATTTGTGTTAAAAAAAAAAAAGTTTTAAATTGGGGTATGTGAGTGTACATATTATCATGAATACATCACACTAGTGACCCTTATGACCTCATTGTCCACACACTTTTTGTAACCTTAAATGTTAAAAATGTTATATGTGACCTTTAAGAATCATATTTAAATCATACTTCTCTTTATTACTTTCTTTACTTTTTGTTTAATATTTTTCTAACATGAACTTGAAAATAATTAAAACATAAAATATAATTTTAAAATCATAATTATAAAAAATACTAAATATATTATTTTAACTCTATATTTATATATGATTATTAATTAAAAACATTAATTTCAAAATAAAACTCACGATATTCCAATGTAAAATCTCCCATACCTAACCCAAAGATTGTACAAAGACCAAGATTTTGAACTTTTGGCCCATCACTCTTTTCATCATGGTGAGCGTTATTTCTACTAGTGTTTTGTAAGACAATGTTTAATTCCTTGGTGTGTATTTTAATTTATTATATATTTCCACCTTTTTTATGTGGTAGTTGAGTTTACGCGTAGAAAAGTTGGTTGGTAGTAAATACTTATAAGTTTGGTCTTAAGCATTGCTATCACCGACACCAAAATTGTGTCATATTAACGCGCAAGAAACACGTGAATTTCTAGAGGCAAATAGAAATAGCCTAGCTATAAAAGTTGCAGGAATTTTATTTTAATCAGGAAATTGGGTCATTATCAAATGCGCAACCTTGAGGCAATGAATAATCTTTGTGATAAATGACGTTTTGAATGAAATAGTTAATTGATTGTATTTTTATTTAAAAAGTGATTTCATTATAGTAGTATAAGGGATGGAGTGTAACCTATGAATGTGTTAGCAAAAATTAATAAAAGATTGAAACATATTTAAAAATAAATAAAACTGTGAAAGAAAATAATTTAGATATTTTGAATATATTAATTTTAAAATGTTTAAGATATCAGTTTGAAGTTTTTTTATTTATTTTTGTATATACTTAAAAATGGTTTGGAGCATCCGATTAATTAAATACGAATTATTTAATTAATTATCTTAATTTCCTCTAATGTTGAATAAATAGAAATATTTATTTAATATAGTTCACATTCACATTCTTCATAATTTCATTTAAATTCGTCTTAATTAAATAAACAAAAATAAATACTTTGTTTGATTTAATTATCATTTTCCTATTTCAATACATCACATCATTTCTAAATTAATTAAATAAAGATCAAAACACTTTATTGATTAATTGTCATATTCTTTTATGTTGATTTAATAAACAACTATCCTATAGTTCGCTTTATTAAATTAATTATCTTTCTTTTGCTAATTTAAATAAATCAAAATATTTGAATTGTTGCACAAGGAATATTCCTCCATATTTTCTCAAAAATGAATTAGATTTCCTATGTCTAAACTATGTCTAATTTATGTCAAAAATATGTCAAATTAATTGATTGAAACTTCACGGGAAGTTTTGGAGACAAATTGGAGACAAATTTGGAATTTGATCTCTCAATCCTCTTCCATCAATTCTTCCTCTTCTCTTGCCTGGTGTTTTCATGGGTAGAGACAATCTCCATTTTTCTCTCAATCTCTTCAATCTCTCACCATTCAAATCTCCAGATTAAATCCAAGCCTTTCAAAGCTTTTCCTGTACATTTCTACAGCCAGGAAATCTACAAATACAAGCCTCATTCAACCAAGAAAGGATCCAAATAATCAAACTTTTGCACTCTTACTCTGCAGGAATCCAGACATCAAGCATCAAGCAATCCAGTTTTCAACCATGGCTGCCTCCTATAGCTGCAATTATCTGTTTCATATCTATGCCATGCTAGTTTAATTGATTTATCATTTAGCATTACATTATCATCATCTCGTTCTTTAGATAGTCATTTTAATAGTCTTATTTGCTTAAACAATCTGAAAGCAATTTAGATTTAATAAATCTTTGGAGATAGAGAGCAATAAGACACTTTCAATTGATTACTTTGTTGAATTGATTCAATTAATTTAATCATTGATATAATGTCATATTAAGAAGTGTTTTAAATCTTGTTTACTTATGCACACTTACAATTTTCAATTTTTTTCTTTTTATGATATATGGACACATAAATTGTATTGTATCTATATTGTTTTTTTAATACATTTGCTTTACTTTTGTGTGTGACTTTTAATTTTATTTTTGGAAAAACCACCCATCATTTATTCAAAAAATAATTTATTTGCATCTAATTTTTTATGTTTATATTTTATTTTATTTTTAAAAATGATTATTTTTTGGTCTAATAATAATTCATTTGAAAAATTAGTTGTTGATAAATTTTAATTATGAAATAGTAGATTGATTTTAAAATTTTATTTCAATTTTTAATTTTTTTCTATATTTTTAGTTAAATAATAAATAATATTTACTAAATTAACTTAGTCTAACCTTTCTTTTGATTAATTGATTAAATGAGCTTTAAGCTAATCCATTTCTCTAATTTGCTTTAGAATTATTAGATTACTTTCTTTCACTAAAATCTAAATAAATTTCTTCATCCTCACTATCCATTCAAATCCCCATTTAAATCCCAAGAGCATCTTATCCCTTCATCTTTCACACATGTCTCTACACTCTCTCACATGTGTGGATCTTCCACATTGTCAATTCACCCTTCAATCCCATACACAATCATCTTCATTCACTTTCCTATCTCCTACACCTCCACATGCTTGAATCTCCAATATCCATGCATTTTAATGCAATCTTTGCCCTCCATTACCATTAGTGCATAATATCCTTCCACTTGTCATCTAGCTAGCTTGCACAAAATGTAAGTAAATCCTCACCCTTGATCTCCACAATAAATCTCAACCCTTTGTTGTCATGGATGAAAGCCTATTTAAAGGACCTCCTCTAAAGGACAAAAGAGCACACTCCCAACAATTACATGTTGCCCAATTAGGCAATCTCAAGCAAAGAGAAACCACCATCATTTCATATTAATGCATCTATTATCATGGATAATTCCCAAGAATCATGAAGGTTTAGCTTATATTTAATGTCATTTGCATGTTGTTTAATGCCTTCATCTTGCTCTAAACTGAGGTGTATGTTTAATTCAATTTGAGTTTACTGTGTTCAATAAATTTTCTCTACTTTTGTTTAAATTTAACATCCATAGACCATTTAACCAACTCTTAACTTGGAAATGATGAATAAAAGTATTAGCCAATTCGACAAAAGAGTGTGTAGAACCATATGAAATGAAAATACCCACTCAAGTGTATAATATTTTCAAGTTCATGGGAAGGGTTTCATGAGAAACTTATCATAATATAGAATATCTAAAAATGTAGCATTGAAAGCATAGTATGATTCATAGTAAATAATTTAAGATGGCATGGTCATGGTTGTGGAAGTTATAATGTGAAATGTGGTGTGTGTAGGGTGGGGGGAATAGGGTATGCATGAGATATATGTATAGGAGGTTGAATTGATAATGAAAGGATGGTGAAAGGAAACAAGGGGAATGGTAGGAGGTGATGTAGGATGGATAGGTGGTGTAAAAGTGAGTTGATGAAAGAGATGAAATGGTAAGGCAAGTTTAAAATGCAAAATATTGGGTACAAGAAATAAATATGATGGAGGGTCCATAGGAGTGAGATGGGCGATTGTGGGAAGCATAATTAGAATTGTTAGTCTTCAAAAAAAAATTACTAATACTTTTGAGAATATCCATCCCATATGGTTTGGTTATGAAGTTTCTTAAGCTCATCGATTAGGAGGAATGATTGTGAATCATCATCTAAAGTTATAATATCATTCTTTAAAGTTGTAATTTGCTGGCCATTTCACTCCTTTATTTTTATTTTTTAACTAATTTATAATGAGTATCATGATCATAAGTGTCATCTTCATTGATATGGACATAAGTGTTGAGGTTTTCAATGGAAATATTGGGGGAAGCAATTGAAAGAGAAGGGTTTATCCTCGCACTTTGCCTAAGAGAACCTAGGGGCCTTGAAATATTTTTTGACATGCAAGGTTGAAATGACTACAGGATTCAACAATAAAAAATATTAAATCTAAAAATACAAAAGTAGATGAAGGATAACCTAGGGAACTTAGACTCTAGATAGTGTAAGAATATTGGATTCACCAAGTGATGAATGGAAAAACATCGTTTGTTTACATACTTATACACCTATCTAAATCTAATTGAATGATAAAATCTTAATCCAAATTAAATTAAACTTAAAAGACTAGTAATTGGAGTAACTAGAGAAGGATTAGGTGCTTATCTAATTTGTCTTAGTGGTGGCTTGACCTTGTTGTTGATTGGTTGGTACATCATGATAGAAGATTTGAGTCTAAAATTTGTATGCAAATATGTAATTATACTATTATGATTTCTTTATATGAAAGATCTTGCTACTATAGATTGGGCTATAACATGCAACTTAATACTTAGACGTGCTCATGTTGCTTGGTTTGGTCCAAGTGGTATAACTTGGTCCCCAACTAGTTAAAATTGCTAACCTTGCCCACCTCTATTTTTTGTACTTGTTTTTGACTTTGGTCATGCTGATAAGAATGTGGGATTTGCTTAAAGACAAATAAGAGGTTCCTTCACTTACCTTGATGGTAATGCAACACTTAATGGAAAGCAAGGTTTTAGAAATATTCTAAACATAATGCAAATGCAAAATTTGATGGATTGAGGAAGCTAGTGCACAAGTGCATAATCTAACTTAGAGTGTTCTTGAATTAGATGATCTTTCAAGTACCAAATGATTTGATAAATAGATTTGAATGACCTCATGAATTAAATATACGTCTATATTTAACATATAAACTAATACATTGACTATATATATAAATTCAAATAAAAAATTAAATTACACCATACTATAAAATGATAATGATATCAATTCATATACCAAATTGATTGAATCATATATTATAATTATACATATACCATATATATATAAAAATATATACTTTTATTCCTTACACATACAAACAGTAACACAATTATGTACACCTTAAGGGATAAGCTATGATTGGGGAGCCCACCATTGAAGATGGACCCATCTCCAATCCTTTTCGCTTTTAAGTACGACTGACCCCCAATTTTGACCACGCCAGTTTTGAGCAGCGCAAGCCTTCCTTTGGGGTAGTTGAGTTTGCGCGTCATGACAATAGCACTTTTGTCACCATCTGATTTGACGGGATTATACATTCCACGCCTACAAAAAGGTTACTTTATTCATTCTCTATTTGGTACTATTCCTCCATACACTCTAACCTTCTCCTCCTTTATCACACCGATTCCTAATTTGGGTGAGACTACACCAAAATTATGAGCTCTATACTTCTCTATTTGAACCTGCAAAATAAATTGTCCATAGATTTGGTGACACTAAATATATATTTAAATAAAATGGTAGCCATTTTCTTATTGACATTGCTTGGTTGCAGCTCACTGTCGATGAGGGTTGGCTTGTTCACGCTACAAGAACTTAAATAAATCAACAAAATTTAAACTCTAATGCTAAGTTTACATCTCAAGAGAATGTTGTAATGGGATTTTGTTATTCATTTAATTTGATTCTTTATATGCAGACATTTTTATTGATGGAGAATCAATTTTTAATTTTTGAAAACTCAAATTTAAAATTTGGTTGATTTTTACCTATCTTTTTCTAGTTCTAATGTGACTTAATATATATTTGTGCAACTTATTGCTATGCATTTTTATTTAAAGACACTTAATTACACTAATTATTGTAGTTAGATAATATTGTAGATCAATCACATTTACAAAAAGAACATGCTAAGAATATTTTGATTGGATTATCTAAAAAGAACATAGTTTTGCACCACATCGCTCTAGAGTATTTGCACAACTGAAATTTGTTTCCCTCAATTTCTTATTTAAGATTTTGGGGGCTTGATCTAAAAGAACATGATCCCTCCAAAGATATTTCTACATATCACCACTCTTCTTGAAGTAGAGACAAAGACACACTATGAAAACCAAATAATAAAAGTATACATTTAGCAAGGTCAAATCCACGTGATAGAGAACAAATCAGTGGATGTAAAAGAGAACTAGACCGATGAACTTTATTTAAAATAGAATAAAGATCTTTCATATAACTTAAGACATTACATAAACAAAAATAATTCATTTTCAAAATAACAAAAACCTAATTTTAAAATCTTAATAAAAAATCATTTTTTAATCATCAAATTAAATACTCGCATCCTCTTTACATTTACTTTTCACATTTCAACATTTAATATAAAATCATCACTCATAACTCATAATTCTTAATCTAAATTTATTCTTACATAAATCTTATAAGATTTCCACTTTACAATAAACTCATAATTCTTAATCTAAATTTATTCTCATAAATCTTATAAGATTTCCACTTTACAATAATGCTTAAATGCATTTTCATTTAAAAGGGGAAAAACAAAAACCACATATATATTCTTCTAAATCCAGATATTGAGAGGAAATTATTTCCCTATTGACACAATATTTGGGTATCTTAAGATTGGGAGGGTTGGATTTTCCTTTCTACAATAAATTTGGCATCAAAGTGATATCAAAATCATTAGACTCCATGTGCAATCAATCAATCCACATCTATTAGAAAGAAAATCCGTCCATGCTCAAAGACAAACATGCATATTGAATGGGGAATCGAATGGCTATGACACACCCAAATGGCCTTAAGCTTTCTATCATGTCTCACAAGCATATTAGTGGCATAATGACTTTTAAGGACATAGTGACACATGGCCTAATAAGGACATGAAAGAGATGGCCTAAAAGAACATAAAAGAGTCCCTTTATGTTATTTGGTGAACAACTCACATGCCCACATCAAATTGAATTGGATCTTGTGACCCTCATAAAATGAACAACACTATTCCAAGATAGATAAGGAATCTTTTCTCTTTCATGATGTGTTGTACTCATTTCCTTCACAAATTTCTCATTTTGTCCATGGTGGTGAGGAATGGGTATAAATCACACATCATATATTGTCGGTTTCTTTTCCATTACCAATATTTCTAATGTTCTAGTAATCAAAGCCTATAAGTAAACTACTTGATTTTTAGGAAAGATTATTCCATTTTCCCTTACTTTACTTAGCAATTTATAGATTAGAGGGAGTGGTCATGGGGCCCATCCTTTTTCTATAATAACATTTTTTTTGAAAACTTCAAGGCATATAAAGTATAAGATTCAAGGGATAAGCTTTAATATTGTTTTAGATATATTCGATTCATTATAAATAGAAGAAAAATATATTTACATTTTAGTTACTTGTATTAGAATTGCATCTAGAAGCTCTTTTTCTTTCTCTTTGACCTTGATTTGAGTGGCGTCATTTTTTTTAATAGAAAAGAAATGGCATCTATCACGTTCACACTTAAATCACCCCACCCACATATATTTTGACTAATGATTTTTTATTTTTTTCATATAATCAATGATAAAATTCACGCATATCACTAACTTTATTATTTTTCTTGGAACAACGCTGTATTCTGAATGAATATAGCAATGTTAGGTTTTGTCACACATGTTCCATGACATTCTTTCTTTTCCAACTAGACGAACATTTGCTTTTTATTGTGTTTATTATTATTATCATATCTCTTGTAATTATATTCAGATTTTGGCTGATGTATATTTGGAGGTTGAGCAATATTTGTTTTTTTTGGGAAGCAACTCATCACTTCCCATATTTAGTTCTTATGCATAGCCATCTTTTAACATTTTTGTATTTTTAGGGGCGTACCATTTAAATTAAATTTGAACATCTTATTTAGAGTTACAATTATAATGTAACTTTTGATTGATTGGTTTGACTTCTATGATCAAGGGGTTTAAGCACGCTACTCCCTTAACCCATTGATGCACCATTTAAATTAAGTTTGAACATCTTACTTAGAGTTACAATTATAATGTAATTTTGATTGATTGATTTGGCCTCCATGATCAAGGGGTTCAAGCACGCTACTCCCTTAACCCATTGAATTTTTTAGGATATGTTTAGCTAGCATAATCTTTAATTGAGTAATTTATGAGTCCATAAGTATAATTATTGTTTGCTAGATTGCTCTTATTGAGGTTAGGATAGTAAAATATTCTAATGATGCCTATATAGGAGGTAGTGAGCATATTTAATCATCTTATATGAATTATTCTTGTTGGAGACCTTTTGAGGATTACCCCTTGAAGTGGTTTTTTTTCTTGGCAACTTCATTATTTTGGCTTTGCTTGAGCTAGGTGAGGCCACAAATGAGGCACCTTATCCTTGGCATGAACACACTACATTAACATGAATAGTTCGAACCCATGATCATAATAGCCCAGTAGGGGCATAAAGCCCATGAGCATAGTTGCCCTACAAGGGTTTGGAACATGAAGTCAATGGCTTGAACACTAATAACATTCAACACGAAGGCGAGCATGATGGATTAGTGAGGGTATAAAGTTCATAATCACAATAGCCTACCAAGGGTTTAACTTGATGGCAATAATAACAATTTCATACTTTGACCAATGCACCATGAGATGGATAGCCCCCTCAAAGTGACTTATTATTATCAAGTATTTATAAGCTATTTTTTGATTATATTCTTCTCTTGTGTAAGTAGTTTCATTTTGAGTGATATTATAAGTCCTTCACACCTTGATTTGGAGGATTTTCAATCCTTCATTCGCCTTTCTCTCTTTTGGAGAGATTTTTTCTCCCATCGTGGTTTTCTCCTTTTCTCCAATGGTGAGAGATCTTTTTTTTGTACATGGGTACCTCACCAAGCCTTGTTTGTCGGGACCCATCATGCATTCTCTTTTTAGGGTTTTAGCTACTCCCCAAGTTCATCTTAAGGGGTGTTCGAGTAATCATGCATTAGCTATTAATTAATTATAAGTCTAATTTATTCTCATGCACTTAAGTTAAACATATGAGTGATTTACTATGTTAACTAGTGAGCTATTATTAGATCATTATGTCTCATCACATGTGATGTTGAAACTTGTCTCGATCTAATCTCTTTACTATTTAGGGTTGCTCCTATATAACACTCAACCCTCATTGTATTATCTCTCTAAGACTTACTCTTCTTCACTCAAACTCTCAACCTTTGAGGACTTTTGTTTTCCTTGAAGATTCTTGAGATTCATTATGTAGCTTTTTCATGTTGAGGAATATTGCACATATTGTTTTAGATCTCTTTCATGGAAAGTGTCTTTGTTTGTTGTTTCATATTATGGTTTATTTTTTTCACAATTCTAACATGGTATTAGAGTGTAGATTCAACAAATCTCTTTTCGATTAATGAGATTTTTTTCTTCAACAAGGGTTAAAGGCTTCAGATTTCGAATCCCCTTTGATTTTTTTGTAAATTTTGGAGGCAGGTGAATTTTTGGTACATTTTGGCATGAAAAGGACCTCAACATTGGATTCAAAGTTATTGAGAAAGTCAGATTTGGATTTTGTTTGGCCTAATTTGGACTCGTGAGGTTAGATCTATGATGGTTTGAAGCTGTTGTTTTTTTTCTAGATTTGGAGGGTAGCTAGGATTTTGGTGCATTTTGGCACAAAAAGGACCTCATAGTTGGATTTAGGAGGCCGATTCCACGAGTTTTGACTATAAATTCAACCAATTTCGCTATTGGGAGATTTTGAGGTTAAAAAAAATTGCACACAGGCTCGTACGACCCCTATACAACCCTATCCACACAATACGAGAAAAAATTAAAAAAAAGGGGCAAAAACAAGGTCGACGGTTTTATTTTTTTTAAAATTTCTTGGTAGTCTTTAAAAATAAAAAAAAGTTTTTAATTTTTTTTTTTGGGGGGTTGCATTTATGGAGGTCCTGCATGTGATGTTGACACTTGTCTTGATCTAATCCCTTTACCATTTAGGGTTTCTCCCATATAGTACTCAACCCTCATTGTATTATCTCTCTAAGATTTACTCTTCTTCACTTGAACTCTCAACCTTTGAGGAATTCTTTTTCCTTGAAGATTCTTGAGGTTCATTGTATAAATTTTTCTTGTTGAGGAATATTACACATATTGTTTACAGATCTCTTGCACGGAAGGTGTCTTTGTTCGTTGTTTGATCCTATGGTTCGTGTTTTTCACAATTCTAACAATACATGATTACCATAAAATATTATATGTAGATATACAAATCAATAGTAAGATTATGTAAGATAGAAAATTGTCTCCAGTAGGGTTTAGGACCTAGGGCAACAAAATTTCTATGCTCCACATTCAAGGATGCCCTAGAGATGTCAATGAAATGATGATAATGGGAGTAAGAGATATACTAAGGGATTGTCCTAGGGGTTGAATGTAAACTAATAAGGGGTTCACCACCAAGATAGGGCTTGGAAAAATATATGAAATGCAAGGTCTAATGACAAAACATAGTGATGCATGAAACTTGAATAAATGACCTATAAATGCAAATAAATCATATAACAGTAAACTGGAAAAGTGTAGCGGAGTACCTAGAAATTTGAGAGAGCTTGAATGGAGGCCTGAAATGTTGAATAGCCTAAAATTTGGGCCTACCGGGACTCATTCACCAATCTGGGTGAATCAATTCCAGATCTGGATTTCTGTATAGGAATAGGTTTCTAGCAAATGGGTATCCAAATCTACAAAAATCTCAAAATTGACCTAATTGGGACTCATTCGCCGAAAGTAGCGAATCAATCCAGTTAAGATTTTTTGAAACTTGAAGGTATGAATTTGGTCTTTAATGTTTGCTCTTCTTATTTCTCTTGATTCTTGGATCTGAAACTACCAATTTTGGGTCTGTAGGTGACTTTTTGTGAAGATGACAACCTTGCAATTGAGGAGACAACTCCAACACCTTTCTCCAAGCTTGTAACCTAATCTTCAATGATTATTCATGCTCCAAGACACCTAGATTTGCAATCACACATGTAAAGAGGAGAAAAACTTGTTGATTGCTAGTGAATGGGGGTTTGCCTTGGTGAAACCCCTTTTAGGTAATTAAACCAAATGATGAAACAATAAAATGAAGGCATGAAACATGAAACAAAGAACATGAATCATGGAAAATAATACCTTGAAGGATGCCTTATAAATGATGTCTTGTAAATATGCAACTCAACATGAAATGGCCATGAAGGATGTATATCTCGATCTTGACAATAGGAGTAGCACAATACTTGATCTTGGATCTTCAATGCTACATCACAACACTAGCTCAATAACATGCTTGATGCTTGATAAGCTTGACATGATGATGGATCTTGAATTACTACAATAATTAATGAAGATTTTTTTCCCTTGAATGCTCTTGTGGACTCAAACTTTCTATTATGAACATTCTCTCACAAAAATATTAGGTGAAAATGAGTGAAAGAGCCTTGTATTTATATATACTTACGTAATAATTCCTGAAATTACAACACTACAGGTTGACATCAAATCTAGGAGGATTAAATCTCGCCAAAAATTTGAATTAATTTTGATTTTGGGCCACACGAGACTCATTCACCCAAGGTGGTAAATGAGTCCCATCCAACATAATGTATCGGACCAGAACTAAAAAAGCTTAGAAATGTGTGAAACTAGGTTCAGGACCCAAAAAAATTGGTGGGACTCATTTGCCCAAGGTGATGAATGAGTCCCAGATCACTAAATTTGGGCCATTCAACCTGAAACACTTGAATTATGATTGGGTAATGATTTATGTGGAGATTATCCTAAAAATTATACATTAATTAAGGCTTGTGGATGCAATTTAAGGCCAATTAAAGCATAATAAATCCCAATTATTAAATACAACCCTTAGAGAAGTGTGAAAGTGTGTTACAACACTTTACAACACCCAAGAAAAGGCATTAATTAAGCACATTTTGGTTAGAAATAGGTTCATTTTGCTCAAATACTTAATAAAATCCTAGAAAAGTGTAAAAGTGGACTACAAAAATTTACAACACCTTTAAAAGGGACAATTTAAATGCATTTTATTTAGTTTCCAAGGGCCCAAGACCTAGTGTGAATGTGCCAAACATCTTACAATACCAAATCAAGGAAACTTTTAAGCTTAATTTAATAAGGAGCTAAACCCATGTGAAAATGTCATTGACGACATTTTTCGACACTATAGATTAAAATCAACAAACAATAGTGAAATGAGGCTAATGTGGAGAAAACCTTTTAGATAAAAAATCCACTAGAGAAAGAGGACAAGTATGTAATCTTCAATGCACATGATACAATATCAACACACTACACTCTACACTTTTACAATATTCTGACAACACTTATGTACTCATAAATAATGACAACAAACTGATATCTCATACCTCCAATAACTAGGTAAAGAGAAAGGTCAAAACCATAAATGGTTTCATTAAAATAATATATACCAAAACCATAGTATCATGAAAAAATATCATGCTCATCTTGGATAACATCTTTTGAGGGGATAACTAGTGATAGAGAGGATGCTAAAGCGGAGGACAAAAGGTAGGAAAGGGTGTGGCTCAAGGGTTTCAAAATCCGAGTTTGATGCTGGCAAAGATGGAGAGGACAATGGCAAGGATACTGATGCAGATGGGATGTTGAGCCAACTATGCTCCCTAGGCTAGTTTAGTTTCTTGCTCTGTGGGGTGGTTGTTTTTCCGTACTTGTGCTTGTGGTTTTGGCTCCCTCCTGGGAGTGTTGCTTCCCTTCGGGTCTTGGAGGAATGTGTTTCCTTGTTGGGGCTTCTGTGTTGGTTTCTTTGGGATTTTAGGAGCTCTTGTATTTTCCCAAGCAAGCTCTAAGGCTATGGTGATGGGATTTTGGAGGAAATATGTGAGGTTGGGCTTTGTTGTGAGATTTTTTATTAAGTCTCTCCCTTCCATTTTCCCTTGAGCCTCTTGGTCTATGTGCTTTTTCATGGGTTTGGTGCAACCTGCTTGCTTTCTATGCTATTTATTTTTTCTAATTGCTTCCCTATAGATTTTTATCTTTATGATATCTCTCGTTTTGGAGTTGGGTGGGTTCCCATGTGGGCTATGTCCATTTTATTCCTTTTTGGCTTGGTTTGGGCTCTCTTTTCCTATGTTGCTCTCGCTGTTGGGAATGGGTTTGGTGGGATTCAAGAGGGTGGAGTTTTTATTTGTTTCTATGGATGTGGAAGGGAGCCTCTCTTTTGTGGCTTGGACCCCCTAGTTTGTGAAGTTATCCTTGCTGAAGGGGGTTGGTTATGCTTCATGGGTCCCTGGTTATGTTGATGTTGTCTCAGACGTGAAGTTGGTTCTGTGTGACCATTGGGTTGTGACCCTCCCTAAGATGGTGAAGAGTATTCTTATGAAGGGAGTTTATTATCTTTTGAAGGCTGATTTGTTGTATTGGTCGAAGGTTTGCCTTGGTTTTGACTTTGTGGTGTTTTTTTGTTATAGGACTGTTGGTTCCTATTATTTTGTTTTGGTGATCAAGGGCCTCTCTTTGGCCGAGTGTTTACAAATTTTGTTTTTGAAGGCTCAAAATTTTTGGTTTTTCATTTTGGTGGCTGAAGTGCATTCTTCTTTTTTCTTGAACCAGTATCTTGTTATGCTAAAGGTGGTTTTGGCAACCTTTCCTTCTAAATTTTTCTCTTTGGGTCTATAGGCGGTGTCTTGTATGGAGGTGGAGACTGCTCCCATTGAGGTGAAGCCCTCTTTTATTGAGGTGGAGGTGGTTGATGTAGATTTGGTGGAGAGTTCTTTTTCTTTTCTCTTTTGCTTGTTCCTATTGAGGTGGAGCATGTGTGGAAAGAAGAGTGAAGGATTTGGAGGTTTGGGCTCTCATATCTTCCTCTCCTATAGAGGGGAGCTCCCTCTTATTAAAGTGGAGTTGGGGTTGGCGATTCAAGTGGGGTGCTACTACAAGAAGGCTGATGTGCTTCAGTATTTTGTTGTACTCTCTAACTCCCCTATTGAGGTGGGGTTGTTGGATTTACAGGTTTTTTTTGTTTAGGGGTTCGATGGTGTTCTACACCATTAAGATGTATGTAACTCTTGGCTCAATGGTGTCTTCCCTGAGCGGCTAGTTTTCTAATGCCTAGCTGATGCAAGCGGTTTTTTTGTTTACTTAAGGGTTTTAGGTCCTGATCAAAACTTGGTTGTAAAGGGATATCGGTCCCTTGTTTTCTTTTCTAATGTAGCTTGTGTAGTCATCTTATTTTAATTGTTGTTGTTGTTGGGATGCTGTTGGTTTGTGTTTTATCTTGTATGTAGCACGTTTTTCTTTGACAGGGTTATGGGCCTCTTCAAAACTGTTATGTAAAACCTATTTTACCCCTAATCAAAAACATCTTTTGAGAATAGTAAATACATCAGTTAATTCACTTAGACATCACATGGTCTTAATCAATGGGTCCCCAAATAGAGAAAATAACCACAAAGGAACATCTTTGGCCAATAACTCCTTGATGACTTACATTCTCAAGTCTAGTACTCCATTTTGGAGTCCACTAACTCATGTGGGTCCCATTTTTTACATGACAAGATTATTTTTTTTCCTCTAGTGCTTAGGAATGGGGAAGTTCTTTAAACGAGTTCAAAGTCAATTGTAACTACAATCATATAGTGCTCCACCTCTTTCATGAATGCATATGAAAATTAATGCTGGGATTCTAGGAGAATCTAAACTATAAATTATTTCTCTATATACACCTTAGGAATCTAATTACACCTTCCAAGAGTGTTGTGGATATATAATATATATAATATTAGGTCTTGACCCATACTAGTGTCCCACTTTTTGGCCAAAGTAGGATATTGAAATCAACATTTTAAATCATATTTTAACTTTTTATCATCCATAGCAACTAAACTATTAAAAATTTGAAAATAATGATTTTTGAGATTTTTTTATATAGATTATAAATGTATTTCTTAAAAAGTTTAAAAGATATTTTGTTGATTTTTTTATGTAAGCTTTATGAACTTATTTTGTTTTATAGTTAATAGTATTTTTAAAAAGATATTTATTCCATATCATTTTTCTTAAAGTAGAAATTTATAAATTCTTAAACATAGATTGACAATAGTAATATATAGTGTGTAGATATTTTTTCATAATTTTTTGTTACATATTTTATTTTTATTATTTTTGAAGTAACATTAATTATAATTTATACATAGGTTTATTTCATATCACATTTTTTTTTTTTATATATCCAAATTAACTTTATTTTCTTTGTTGAAATAACGACATTAATATATAGTGCATATTATTTTTTATATATTTCTTCCTCTATTTTTCTATTTTTTTGTATTTGTGAAACAAAGACCTTTATGTTTAATGAAATACCTATGTTCATAAGAAAAAGAAAATAAATATAATAATAAAATTAAATATATTCAAAATTATACTTTTTGATAGCAAAATATATATTTTCTAAATGAAATCATTTAATCTCCAAAAAGATTAAGCAAACGTGGTTTTTTGTCAGCATTTTGATAAGTGTAGAGGAGACTCCATTAATTGTTTGATTTAAGACTAGGGGGTTCTATCCAAGGGGATCTGATCTAAGGGGGTCTAATCTAACCCTCTTCAATCAAAACCCTTTAGATGGAACCCATCAAGGATTAAATCATTAAATTTTCTAAAAAATATGTGATTTCAAGCAAAAATTAGGATGTCCCACGACAATAACACCCTATTATAAAGTTAATGAAACCTTAATGCTAACATTCACCCACTTGATATTATACATTACAAATAATTCTAGAGGAAACATGAGTGAAATTATGTACAAGATCCAATGTACATGACGTTTTTGCACCAAAATAACTTATCTATGATCATTAGCTCTATGAAGGAATTTGCAACATTTTCTTGAGTGTGAATCTTATATATCAAGACCTTACCATTCTCTACTATTTCTTGCACAAATTCATGTTAAAAATTAACATGCTTACTACAAGCATAATACATGGGATCATTGGACAAATAAATACCATTTTGATTATCACAACCAATTCCAACAACCTTGAAATCAAAACCAAGACTTGTACCAAATATTTATAGTTCCTGTAGACACCCAAAATTGGTCTAGGCCTACGAGTACCACTTTCAACATAATTTTCTAATATCCATGGTCATGATTAAATAATGTTAATTATTTAATTACCCTTTCTAACACATCTTTCCTCTATTAATTAAATACCCCTTTTAATTAATTCACTAATTCATTATGACTTTATTCAACTTTGATTAGTTAAATAAATCATATTTATTTAATTATGTCCCTAACCAATTAATTATCCTCTCTTAATTAAATAATTTATTATTTAATTAACCCCTTTATCATGTTTCAACTATAATTAAATATTTATTATTAATTATTCAATTCTACCTTTTTCAACAGTCAATTAAATAAATTACATTATTTATTTAATTTAATCATTTTCAATTTTCGAATGTTGAATTAAATTAACATTTAATTCATAATTAATTATTTATGTCACATTCTTTTGTCATCCAGTTGACTAATTATTCACTCACCATCTGACTTGAGATCTATTTTAATCCACCAGTTATCTCCAGATTCGATATCTGATCGTCTCTGCGAGGGGACTCTCTGTCACAACTAGCCCGTTAACTAGTTCTAACTCATATGCATGAATGTGTTTATTAATTAAATATCTTTAATTAATTAATTAATTCATGTATGCATTCAAACTCTTTATTCTTCGAGTTCTAACTTTGTATTTTTCATCCAAAGTCTATTTCTTCTATTTCGAAGACTCTCAACTGAAGATAAGATCTTGAACTCTTGTTCTTTCTATTTTCGAACAGTCTTGACACAAGATTAAGTTATCGTTATAATTTAATCTTTATCTTGTAGAATTTCCTAACTCACATTCTATTTGACACATAACTCACATCGCATGACATTCATCAATCTCGATTGTTGATCTCTCTTTCGAATTTGAGCCGATCATTCAAAAACCCAAAATCTATAAAAAGGCCTGTCATTATCATTATTCCTCCTCCTGAAATCAATAATTTTGAGAAGAAACTTAATCTTTGATATTTTTCTTAGACATTTGACAAGGTTATGCTTGCATCAAACATAGAAAATCTGAGGGCAAAAATATTGATACAACAAAATGGAGAAGGACAATCAAGATAATTCGAGGAAGTGGACGCATATTCGGTGAGATCTTTTCAATTATTTGTTTAATTTTTTTATGTTCATCTATTCGTTCTTTATTGTTTTTGATTTAGATTATTTGTTTAGATTAGATTTAACCATCTTAATCATATTCGTAATTTCCAGAAATCTATGCTACATTTGGTGAACCCGACATGAAGCACGCTTCAAATTCACACAATACTTTTCATTTTCCATTTTTATTTTATAGGTTATTGTACGACACACCGCATCTATTTGAAGAAATGACACATTTGTATTCGCGAGCCGCATCTGATACATTACGCGATGCATCTGTCATTCTGCATTGCATTCATGACATTTTTAACCGCATCCAACTGTCAACATCAAACTGCATCCGCCTGTTAACATCACGACGCATCCATGGCTCAAAAAGCCGCATTTGCCTGGTAATAAATTTTTCACTTTTTTTTCATTCACCTCTGTACATTCACATTTTGATTATTCATTTTTGTGTTACTTCATTTTTCGCTAATGTTTGTTTGTAGCTGTGTTTAGGAGAATAACTTAGTTTTTGCAGGACAAAGCATAGAAGACCAAAAACAAAAAACCAAAAACATCTTTTGTATAGGACGAAAGAAGAAGACACAAAACTACTGATTAGTTTGCATGTAGGACCTATGGAAGACGTTGAATTTGTTTAATTTACTATATTTAGAAAGCTTTATGTTTGGTAGTTTATAAAATCGTCATTTGGAATAAAAAGAATCAGTGCTTGCTTTGTTTGGTGTGAAAGCACAATTGTGTAACCCTTTACGATTCAGTAATCGAAGTATCCTCTCCCCTTGCGCATTCGTGTGATCCTAGGTGCAAGAAAAATGCTCTTGGTGGGAAAAAGTACTCACCCCAAGATGACTCAGACCGGTAACACGCTTTAGCCAGCGACTTGCATCCGGTATATAAAAATGGATTTTTGGGGGAAACCACAAAAATCACGCTCATTGTTCCAACGAGAAGGACATAAACAATCTCTCATCGTACTAGATGGTGCCCCATGAATGAAATGCCCTTACTAAAAATCATGTTGTAGTTTATGCCAAAATCCTTTCTATTTGCTGGTGCAGCAGGTCGGACCTGTGAAGCCGTCTTACATACTTACGATTCATGTGTTGAGATGAAATGTATGCCATGGGAGTTTCATGGGTATAGTAGCTTGGCTTCCCCATATAAGTGAGTGTCATGGAGGGGATGCAGTGGGGTCAAGCTACTAGTCATCTGCCTTGAATATGCATAGCTAGATTTATCCAAGTAAGAACTCAACAAGTATTGTCCAACACAACCTAGGTTGTAAATGTTCTCTGATTTTAACAGATCCATCAATACAAAACTAAAAACACATTGTATTTTGTGCTTGTTTTTGCTATATTCGTCAAAAAAATTGATCATCAAACAAAGTTAGTCAAAAAATAATCTTCAAAAAATTGCAACTGTTAAATAGAGTCACAACTATCATTTTTAGAGTCGCATCCATGTTTGCAAGTCACAACTATTAGGTTAATCGCCGCATGTGTTTGTCAGCAAAGTCCAGTTTTACAGAGTTTAGATTTTGTGCCACAACTGTCAATTCCTGAGTCGCATGTGTAAATGCAAACCACATCTATCAAATAGAAAATTGCAACTGTCTTTCAACAAATTTAGGTTCACAAAATCCATATTTTGAGTCACAACTATTATCCTCAATTGCATCTTTCAAACCCTAAACCGCATCTTTCCAGAGTCGAAATTGCCTATCATCATTTGAAACCTATTTTTAGTCAAATCACCGCATATGCAAATTAAACCACATCTATCAGAAACAGGACCGCAACTGATTAGGTGAACCGCATTTGACTATCAACATAAAACTGAGAAACTGTAAAATCAAGTCCAAGGAAACTGTCATTTTCATTTTCTATTTCTCAAGATCAATCTTGGATAGAAACTAGAAAAATTTGCTCAAAAACCTTGCATTATTAGGTGTCATATACGTCATAGCAGTAGTCATCCTAAGTTGCATATATTTAGACACTTCCTAGGAAATTGCATATAGTAGAATAGAACAACTTCCCACGTCATTGGGTACGTTCACATTCCGATTTGTCGTCATCATTGAACCCAGTCATTTTGGTCCTATTAGTGAATCTTTCCAGCTCAACAGTCTAGTTTGGGAAAGTCACCTTATCATCTATCTTTGTCCTACAATCAGGTTCCTTGGTCAAGTCAAATCATTGCTTGGATTTATCCATAGGTGGTAGGTTATACCTCATCTTAGAATCATTTTACCATCATAGTCTACTCGATATTTTGTATATTGTCCATCCTAGCATACGTCATCTTAGCTTATGTCATTTTATAAATCTTTTGCAACATCCATTATATTAAAAAAAATCCCCCCAAAAAAAAACATAGAAATAGGACATATCAGTTTTTTTAGACATAGTCTACATTCCCCCATTTTGAGCAATTTTTTTTATGGTTGAAACAAGGTCTCAGAAGAAACATAGAACAATGTCGGATCCTAACAAATTTTTCAATCCTTTCAAAAATCAACCATCAAGGAAAGAAAGACCACATAAAACTTTACTTGACAAACATGTCACTAGAGATACACATGGACAAATTTTAGTTGAAGACATAGATTCCGTTGTACAAGATCTTGAGTTTGCATCTTTTATGGATGAGTGTTTGGAAAATGATCCCCAATGATATCTAGCAAAGTTGCTAGTAGAAGGTGCCACACTACCACCAGGATTTGATGGTCACACCTTGAAAGCAACATCTACTCAACCAACACAAACTGTGACATCAAGTGTATCTATTCCCCAAGTTACCGCAACAATACCAACTGGTATACCAACTCAAACATCGTCAATTGTAAACACAACCCCGTTCAACATAACACAAGGTTTACAATTCACTATGGGGGCATCTTCATCAAACCCCTTTGGCACAAACACTATTGGTAAAACATCCAAAGTTGGCACAAACACGACCATAGGGATTACGCAGTACATTCCTATAGGAAATATTCCTACATCAAGCCAGAACATTCCAACATGGAATATTCCTTCTCCAAATCATAACCTGTCACATAACACAACATTTCAGAACACCTACATTGACCCAAGAAACACAAACAACATGTCCTTGACACAATTAGATGTTCTACAAAACCAAATTCAAATGCTTCAACAACAGATGGACAACATTTCTATGTCAGGAAAACGTACTATCTCAATGCAAGATCTATGTCTATGTCCTTTTGACAAGGCACTATACATGACACCCTTCCCCCACGGATACATTATACCAAATTTTCCTAAGTATAATGGGAGGAGGAATAATTTAGAACACATTAGAGAGTTCTCTATGACATACATGGACATATCATATGACCCCACATACTTGATGAGACTATTTCCGTGAACCCTTGTCGGGATAGCATTGGAATGGTTCTCTAAATTACCATATGGTATACGATCCTAGGGAGAATTAGCTGAGAATTTTGTCGAACACTTTGCCTTTAACATAGACAATGAAGTAACAATAGCTACCTTGTGTCACACAATGCAAGAAGAAGGTGAAACTTTCACCACTTTCTTCCAGAGATAGAGAAGTTTAGCTAGCAGATGTCCAGTTGAAATACTGGAAAAACAAAAAGTCATGATATTCCTTGAAAACATAAACCCAAAACTGAGAGGTGACTTAAGGGTACATTATTGTACCTCATTCCTAGACTTGGTGCAAAAGGGTATCATCCTTGAAAAAGGCCTTATTGACAAAGGAGAAATAAAAGTACCAGGCAAAAACCCAATTGTCCAACATCAAAACGTTCCCAACGATCGAAACAAGTCCTGGTCTAGAAACAAAAATGTTACCAATGACGGTATTGTCATTGCTAAGGCCATACATACAAGACCAGTCATCACACTTAGAGGTTACAATCCCAATCAGGATGTGACAGACACTCTAGATCAAACAACTAATTTTGTCCAAAATTCACAACAACAACGCCCACAAATGCGATTTCCTAAACGTGAATTTACCCCTTTGGGGCAACCAATCAAGACAATATTCAAAGAGCTGATTAAACATGATCTCATAAAACCATTGGAACTAAGAGAATATGATCCTGGACAATTTAAACCTTAATGGTGGGACAATAATGCCTATTGTGAATATCATTGAACAAAAGGATACAACCTAAAACAATGTCGACAACTGAAAAATATCATACAAGACTTTGTTGAGGATGGAACCATAGAGGTAAATGGAAAAAAACATACCAAGAACGCTGATCATAAGGTTTTCACTGACCCATTACATGACCACACAAAAGGAAATGCCTCTAGTTCGGAACCCAAGAATGCTCCATCAACCAATTATACCAATGCCAAGTATGACTATGGTAAGGGTATCATCATAAACCACTGATGAGGTAAAAATAACCTCATCATAATAAAATCTGGAAAGATTAATTTTGCTAATTCAATCCTAAGCCTATGTCAATTTATTAAACTTTAGGAGAAGTAATTACTTATTTTTAGGAAAATTATGCTTTCTTTCTTTCTTTTGATCAATTGAGGAAATTGTCAAAAGTAGGTTTAATGGGTTGATTTGAGCATTTTTGTAGGGATTAATAGGTCATCATGCGGCTGTTGTAGAAGTTTTAGCCAACACGTGCTTCAAGAGTAATGCTGCGAACCCACTCTTAGATGCTTGGATGATGGGCCGAAGATTCAGTTTCAGTTATTTAAAATTCTGTTGTTAAAAACTTTATGGCTCTTCTCGAGCCTTCTACATGTTTTAAAGCTTTAAAGACATCAAGTTAGTTCTTAGTTAAGGAAGAATTTTTCAATGGGTATCCATGCCATCTTAAATTTAGGATTTAGTTAAAAATCTATCTATAAAACTATAATTTCATAAGTAGTGAATAAGAGAGAAAAGGAAATATCGTTATGCTGTTTACATGGTTTTGCAAATCACTATTGAAATGAGTTATCTGATTTCTATTTATTGGTAACTGTTGAATTTGAATGATGGTGAATGTATGTAATAAGAGGATTTGAGAATCTGTAGTTTATGTGAGTTAAAGATGAAGTAGTAGCCCGCGAGCTGGCCATTCGAGGGGAGTTAGCCTAGATAGATAAGTATTTTATTATTAAGTTATTTTCTTTGTTAAAGGTAAATTGTTGTTCAGTAGGAAATAAAAAGTTGTTGAAGAGTCAAGTCAGTTATTCCGGAGCACCATTGTTTTTAAATTGTATAAGTTTTCTTCTGTAGTTGATAATATTCCTTTACTATTTGAAGATGCTTAATTGTTTATTTCCTTACTTTTCTGTTTCTGTAATTTACCAGTTGTTTAGTTTACTTGTTTCTATGCTTTCTAGTTTAGTCATAATGATTTCTAAATTAGTTGTCTTATGCTTTCTAATTTAGTATTCCTAGATTTTCTTAGAGTAAGATTATTTTTGAGTTAAGAAGTAACGGCTTTAGTTTAGTCTTGATTTCTGTAGTTTGAAGAAAAACTAAAAATATAAAATGGGTTGTTCGAATAATCTCCTTTTGCAAACTGCCTTGGACATTGCTCGGTCGACAATTGACATTCAATTATTCTAAAGTAGTAGGACCTAACGAAAACCTATCACTTTTTGGCGCTGTTGCCGGGGACTTCTTAAAAATCCTTTTTGCTTAAAGTGTTATTAGGAGACGGTTTGAATACAAAGTTTTATGCCAAAAATATCTTAGTTGGCTTTATTTTCTGCATGGTTTGGAAAAGAGGCCCTGACGGACATTTTATACCAAAGAGCCCCCAAAATACGTACCTATCATACATAGGGAAGCCTAAGGCTTAGACGACCACACTTCCGAAGAATTATTCCTACCCCACCTGAGGCTTTCCATTATTTACCTGTCGAGCAACTGGCATAACAACTAGTTATCGAGGAAATTGTTTTTGAGGAACATACTCTTCTAAACATCATGGGAGATCATAGGGATGAACCTAACCACAATGAACCTCAGCCTCCTAGAATGTTTACCTATCCTATTATGTTGGATGCTGATGATGATACTGTCATGAAGAGCATTTCTCCAGCTTTCCTTCCAACCTTCAGTGGCTTGCCTTCGGAAGACCCTAACCAATTTCTCTTTGAATTTAAAGTCCTATGTCAGACTTATGATTATAAGAACGACAACCAAAAGTTGAAGATTTTTCTATCAACTTTGAAGGACTCAACAATGCGCCAGTTCATGGGATTGGGTTCAAGTAGTATAACATCCTAGGAAGAAATGGAGACTGTTTTCTTGCACAAATACCAGAGTTACTGTAGGGTAAGTGATCATAAGGAGGAGCTGTTTAAGCTAAGGAAAAATGAGGACAAAATTTTGGAGGATTATCTCGATAGGTTCCTCTTCCTCTCCAAAAGATGTGGAGAAACGACCATTAGTGTAGAGATTCTCAAAACAATATTTCTTAAAGGTCTTGATGATGACGCTCTATGAAACCTTGATTTAATGGGAAAAGGTGATGTATCTCAATTAACTCTTGAAGAAATATGTGAGTTTTGTCAGGATTTTCCCATACTAGGGGAGGAATCTGCAAAACTAATATTTTTAAAGGATCTAATGAGATAGGTAAGCTCCACGAAGAAATAGAAAATCTAAAAATGGATATTCTCGTGCAGTTGAATACCACCCTAGATGGTATACAAGCTAAAACCCGCAATCCTGAGACCTTGTCAATTTATTGTCCAAGGTGTCCAAACAAACACCTATTTCCTAAGTGTCCTTTGGATAAAGTCAATGTTTGTCAGCTGTGTGAGAAAAATCATCCTACAAACTAGTGCGAGCTTTTGTCGGATATTAAGAATACTAAGAAAAAATCCATTCAGGTTGAAGAAGAAATACATGCTTTAAACCAACGTCAAGGAGGTGACTTCCCTTATGGAAAGAATCCTAATCCTACATGGAGACCACAAAATAACTAGGCTCATAATCAATGGACTCCATCTTGGAATCAGTCACCTCCACCTTAACCTAACTGGGGAAATTTTTATTGGGGATCACCTGAGTGGACAAACCACACATGGGGCAATCAACAATGGCCAAATCAAACCCAACAACAGTGGTATCAACAACATGCAATACCCCAATGGAATCAGGCACAAAATTAGTTTTATCCTAAACCAAGGAGGAATCAACAACAAAACCTGTTACCTCCAGCTTAGAACCCTCTTCAAAATGAGCAAGTAAACCAACCTCAGCTTCCAGCACAACCGCTTCCCAATCCTAAAAATAATCACCAAAATATGCCAGTCTATTCTACTGAACATGAAAATTTTATTAGACTTAATGCGATACACTTCAGAAATGTGCAGTTGTGTTCTGTTCAAACTCTTCAACCACCAACCATTGAAGAAATGGTGGAGGAAACTGAGCCTAAAATTCCAACAAGAGACATGTCATCTAAGAAGGACATTACTCCTCAAGATGAAGAGCCTTTTTCAGCGGTAGGGGTTGCTGACTTGTCTCAGGGGGAGGAGGTTCAGTTCTTGAGTCAACATAAGGAGGATCTTGTTCCAAGAAAGAAAATGATGGCACCATATCCAGAATGTTTAAAGTCCATAACTCCGAAAGAGACTCCAGAAGTATCTTTGGCTATGGAAATTGCGTTAATTCAGGAGATTAAACAATTGCAAATTGAAGTTCCTTTATTGCAAGCAATAAAAGAAATCCCTGAATTAAACCAGTTAATCAAATAGTTATGTATCAAAACACCAGGGAGGAAGCCAAAAATGATAAATACCATTCATATTGATGGTTATTTAGCTGATTTTATGTCTGGAAAGCCTATTGCTCCAAAATAAGATGATCCTAGAAGTCCACTTATAATTGTTACAGTCAATGAGGTAACAATACCAAATGCACTAGTGGATCTAGGAGCAGCTATTAACGTGATGACCGTGGATGTAATGGAAAAATTATGTTTAACTGATTTACGTCCTACAACCACAATCTTACAAATGGAAAACCAGTTTATAGCCATACCAAAGGGTGTCATTAAAAACATCCTTGTCAAAGTTGATGGATGGGATTATCCAGTCAACTTCCAGGTGATTCAATCGCTTACACCTAAGGATAGCTATCCTATAATTCTTGGAATACCTTGGCTAGCCACGGTTGCTGCTAAGATTGATTGTAGGGAAGGGGGAATGACCATTTCGCATGGCTAGGATAGCAAACACTTGTTCTTATATCCCCTTGCTAAGCCTACTAAGCATGAAAAATTCTGGGTTGATGAACCTGAGGAATCAAATGGTTCAAACAGTTTAGCCTCTGTAGCCATGGTGGTAATCAAACAACACGAGGAAGAATTGGAAGAAGAGTTAGTAAACGAGATAGAACGCCTTGCTATAACCCCAAATGAGGAAGAAATGATGGATGCTCTAAAGATTTTCGGGCAGCCAATTGATATAAGTGGAATGGAGCACAATTATGCTACAATGGGAATGCGGTGTCCATTAGCAAATATGAGTCCTGGAACAAGTCATTTCTATGAGGATATCGCAAGGTTTCACCAACTGGTACCTCATAGTTGTCCTCTTAATACGTTATTGCGACCTATGTATACTGTAACCATGGTTCATCCCAGAACAAAATTAATAATGCTATTACCAGGAAAAACCTTGAATATCAATAGCTGGTTGACAAAAACTCAAGAGGATAAGTTCTTTAATATGTTGGTATAAAGGTCCAAATATTTTTCTTGGGATTATACAGACATGAGGGGAATTCACCCAAGTGTTTGTACTCATCACATTTACACTAATATTAATATAAGGCCTGTTCACAAGCCGCAAAGGAGACTCAATCCTACATTAAATGATTTGGTCAAAATTAAGATTGAGAAACTCCTTCGTGCTGGATTTATTTATCCAATCCCTGATAGTAAATGGGTATCACCTATGGTGGTAGTCCCAAATAAAAATAGGAAGTGGAGAATCTGTGTAGATTATCGAGAACTCAATAAAGCCACTTATAGAGATTATTTTCCCTTACCATTCGTTGATCAGGTCTTAGACAACTTGGCTGGGAGGAAGTATTTCTCCTTTCTCAATGGATTTAGTGGTTATAATCAGATACAGGTTGCTCTAGAAGACCAAGACAAAACCACGTTTACCTACCCTTGGGGCACATTTGCATATAGAGTGCTTCCTTTTGGACTATGCAACGCTCCAACAACCTTCCAGAGAGCCGTTCTTGCTATATTTTCTACTCTCATTAATGACTGTGTCGAGGTTTATATGGACGATTTTACAATCTCTGGGTCAAACTATAATGAAGCTTTTCAAAATCTAGATCGAGTTCTGCAAGTTTGTGAGGAAAATATACTATCCCTTAACCATGAGAAATGCTTAATAATGGTGGAACAAGGAATAGTCTTGGGTCATCATATTTCCTTAGAAGGAATAAAGGTCGACCCTAAGAAAATTGAAGTCATCCAACAATTGACAATCCCTCAAACTCAGACAAATGTAAGAATTTTTCTTGGACATGCTGGTTACTACAGAAGGTTTATAGAAGGCTTTACTAAAATTATAGCTCCTATGTTCTCTCTTATACAAAAAGAAGTAGAGTTTATTTGGACATCTGAGTGTCAGCAATAATGAAGCAATCAAAGAAAAACTTGTCTCTGCTCTCATTCTGAGAGGACCAAACTGGAGTATTCCCTTTCATATCTATGCTGATGCTTCTGATGATGCTATTGATGCAGTTTTGAGACAAGAAGATGAGAATGGGGGGACGTATGCTATATATTTTATCAGCAAAAATATTACTTTGGCAGAAAAGAATTATACAACAACAGAAAAAGAATTCTTGGCTGTTGTTCACGCTATCAAGAAATTCCATCATTATATTATGGGGTATAAGGTCATAGTTTACACGTATCACTCAACTGTGAAGTACCTAATGAAAAAACCTATGGTTAATGGTTGAATCATGAGATGACTATTGCTCCTTCAGGAGTTCAATGCCACAATTCTTGATAAACTAGGGAAATATAATGTGGTAGCCGATTTTCTGTCATGAATCAAACATGAAGAAGATAACATTACCCATGTACAGGATGATTTTTTATAGATGAAAATCTATTTGTGGTTTCTATAAAATCACCTTGGTTTGTAGATATCGCTAACTATTTAGCTATATCTGAGATACCTCCTAGATTCACGTCTAAGCAAAAGAAGCGACTAATCAGGGAGAGTGCCCCGTTCAAGTGGATTCATGGAATTTTCTTTCATTGTGGTCCTGACATGATTTTGAGGAGATGTGTAAGAGCTGATGAAACCTACAACATTTTAAGGGCTTGTCACGATGACCCGTTGGGAGGACATTACTCTGCAAAGAGAACTTCCCACAAAGTCCTAGGTGCTGGATACTATTGGCCCTCAATGCACAAAGACATTAAGAACTATGTGCATCATTATGATGAATGTCAGAGGGTAGGAAAACCAACTGCTTCTTCGAAAATTCCGTTGCTGCCTCAGGTAGTCCTTTAACCATTTGAAAAATGGGGTTTAGATTTAATCGGACACATAGATCCTTCCTATCAAGGGAAAGAGTATATACTGGTTTGCACTGACTACCTAACAAAATGGGCTGAAGTTCAAGCCTTAAGAATAGCTAGGGAAGAGCAGGTTGTAGATTTCCTTTATAATAAAATCTTCCTTAAATTTGGAGCCTCTCGAACTATCATAACTAATTAGGGACCCCAATTCATGTCTCAAGTGCTCTTGGAATTTAGCAATCATTTTCAGGTAACCCATAGAAACTCATCCCCTTACCACCCTCAAGCGAATGGCCAGGTAGAAGTAGCTAATAGAGAACTGGAAAATATTCTAACAAAACCATTCTCTTTTGGAAGAAAAGATTGGGCCAGGAAGCTCCCTAAAGCCATATGGGCATACAACACAACCTAGAAATCTACGACTGGATTCAATCCTTATGAGCTCATTTTTGGGAAGAAGCCTCTTCTTCCCATTGAGTTCGAGTTACAAACTTTATGAATGGCTATGGAATTAGGTCTAGATTTAAAAAGAGCCCA
>CM021100.1:75952364-75966910 GCA_007115665.2 Sequoiadendron giganteum
ATTGTTACATATGACTCTCATGGGACCAGCAGCAGAGATGCTCTCCATCGAGTATTTCAGGATCAAGACATTGAGGGTTTGAGTGTTTGATGGTGGAGGATCGCAGACTCTTATGCGACACTACCAGCAGTGCTAGCTGGATTTGTTGGAGGATTCCTTTGTCCTGATTGCAGGTCAAAGGGATTCCTCATTGGCTGGGGGAGGACACTGGAGAGCATGTTGGTACATGGTACCAGATATGTGTGGGGGATGTGCATCTTAGCTCATCTTTACCATGATCTTCATTCCATCGTGTACCTAGGTGCACGGAGTATATCCGCAAGGGTGACATTGCTACAGATATGGGTGTGCGAGCATTTTGCTATTTGTCGGCCATATCCAATTGCAAATAGACTAGCCGATAGACCCTATGTATTTAGATATAGTGGTCGGTTCACACAAGCTCGGATGGGCAAATTAGAGCACTGGAGGCTAGTTTTTGTTGATACACAGATAGTGATATGGTGCCCCTATCTTGACTATGAGGATTCGGAGGAGGATGGTGCAGTGTTGGGGTTTTTTTGTGATTCGATGTACCTTATTGGTCGGACTCCTTTTGTGATTAAGATATTTCTGCTACGTCGGGTTTACAGACAGTATGGCATTGTTCAGTGTATGCCATAGGGGGTAGCCCACTATGCACGACGACGGATGGATATTCCAAATTGGGGCTCCACACTATCTTATGATATTGTAGTAGAGGGTTATAGAGTGTTACAACCATGTCCCTGGGACATGCAGAGAGATATTGCAATTGCACCTATGACAAAGGAGTACATGACATTTTTGGCTTTCGTCCCCCCTCCTCCCATCACCATTCCTGATGAGCCCGCACCATTACCAGTAGAGGAGGATGCGACAGAGGATGTCGCCAGGCGTGAGGGTGATATCTTAACAGATGAGATCTCAGAGAGCAGTAGTTCAAATAGTGAGGATAGCAGTAGCAGTGGGGATAGTGATGGTGGGAGTGGAGGATATAGAGGGCCAGGTCCAGATATTCAGAGTGCACCTTCTTCCAGTAGGCCTCCTAAGAGGCAGACAGTGACAGTGCCAGCAGTAGGGTAGTACAGACAGATAGTTAGGCTTCAGGCATAGGTCCAGACTTTGCAGGCACAGGTTCAGACACTGCAGGGGCAGTTGGTATGGGCTCAGGGCATGCTTGTGCAGACTCAGACACAAATGCAAGCAAAGGCACAAACTCACGCATAGGCCTTGGCACAGGTACAGGGGCAGTTAGCCACCACGCAGACGCAGGTTGATACCCTGACAACCGAGTGAGACAGTGCTCGGCAGATAGCTGAGAGGGCATAGGAGACAATAGATACCCTCCAGGGATTGGTCGATGGCACCTTTATAGGTGATTACATGAGAGAGGTTCTACGGGCTGGCCGAGAGGCAGAGTTTTACCGGGGCCGTTATCATGATGTAGTGCCTACTGAGCGCCGAGTCAGTTACGCCCCGTCAAGATCTGGATGGACACACACACAGACAGTTAGTGAAGGGGTGACACAGCCTCCACGCAGAGATTCTAGAGATCCGGGTCTGTCTGGGGGTGGTGGTGGTTCAGGTCCTGCTAGGTCCGCTCATTCTGGCAGTAGTAGGTCTTAGAGGCCATTGCGATCCTCATTGATGTATCTTATGATGTACCTTTTTGTATGATGATGTATTTTTATGACTTCATTTGTATACTTGACACTTGATGATATATATATGAGATGGATTTGATATGATTATGATGATGGCTTCATGATTTCTATGTGATGGATGTTGTTATATGTTTTATGTGATGAGTTAATTCTAAATGTGGTGATGATAAATGATGATTTATTTTAATGTAATGATGTAATGATGTATGTATGGATGGAATATGATATATAGATAAATGATGTGATAACATGTATGGATAGTTGGATAAATGCTTGCTTTATTTTCAAATATGATAATGATGAATGATGATCTTATGATGGATGCTATATGTTTTTGATGATTTTTATGTCAAGTATACTCAGTCTCTTTTGTAGATTAGATAATCATTGATTGAAATCCTTCATGCAAATAATACTCTACAGATAATGAATGATGATGAATGCAATCTAATTTAATCATGCAATGATATGCAAAACAAATGTCATTTTAATAGTCTTTTTGTGCTTGGTATCATCATAGAGCTTTATTGCATGTTGAAAGTGAATACAAGCGTTAATGGTTGTGTTAATCCAATGACGACCTAAGTACTTCTTTCATGATTTTTGATATTGCAATCAAACACAAGAATCTAGGTATAATTAAACCAACATGACCTGAGCATTCATTGTGTAAATAGGCAGATAATATCATTTGAGTGTGAATTTTGAATGTCATCAGTGATACATTTCAATAGCACATCCCCCGATAATTCACACATTTATATGATTATCATACATACAACAAACAATAAAAATATCATTTTTTTCCATGTTCCTCTAGTTCAATACATCATTGAGTTACTCCAAAGAAATGATAATCAAAAAGTACAAAATATCCATTTTTTACTTAGAGTGTTCCATTCATTATTCATATTTTAGATCATCCATCCTGATTTTGACATGTTTTTGGATTTTCGAGATTTTGACTAAAGACCTAACCTACTAACATATCTTAGGGGTCTCGGGGGCTGATTTAAGATTAGCCTTGCCTACATTACACATGCAGAGACCACGTAGTTCGACTGACATAGATCTATGTTTTTTTATTTTAGCCATTTTTGACATGTTTTTGGATTTTCGATATGATACGGATGGTTGATCCTTCTGACAATGATTGAAATTGCGCTTTGATTTTTGTTTTCAATTTTCTGCTACACTGTTGTTCATCCACTAGTGAAAGCAATGTTTGTACTGCCCCTAATGATATCTAGATGTTGCCCCCAAGCTATGGAGTTATATGTTGACCACGTGACATGACTTTGATAGCGAATGTAATGATGGCCAGATGAATGATATCATATGAATTGATACTGACTTTCAAATGAATGATCCTGACATATATCCAAATAGATGGGAAAGATGATCTTAGAATCACATATGACGCCTATTTCCAGGTTTTCACTATACGCTTTGATCACACCCGTTGTGTTTTTGTTATTTTTCCCTTTTTCCTATTTTTCTTTCTTTTGTATTCTCTATTTTTTATTTTTTTTGTATTTTTGCGTTTGCCAAGATGCCTGTTTGCCAGGTTTTCACCAAGGAAACGATTTTTAAAATTTTCCCCGTGCACTAGGAGACTTTCAGCATAGAATTTTCTGAGATGAATACTATTCATAGGTTCATCAAACAGATCCCCTTCTGACGTTGATAGCTGATATTCTCCTGATCCATGCACTGATATGACGACAAATGGACCAAGCCAGTTAGGCTCAAATTTTCCTTTCTTTTCTCTATCCTGCTGATTCCTAAGGTTTTCCTTTAGTACCAAGTCACCAACCTAAAAGACTCTCAATTTTACCCTGTGATTATAACTCCTTAACATCCTCTGTTGATAAGTTGTTAGATGATTAACAGCTTGTTGATGACGCTCATCCAGCAACTCCAGTTCTTGTAGTCTAGATACCCTATAGTCTTCATCTGAAATGATACCTCTGAGTGATACACGAAGGGATGGAATTTCAACTTCAATGGGTAATATGGCCTCTAATCCATATACCAAAGAAAATGGTGTAGCTCTCGTTGGTGTTCTGATGCTTGTTCTGTAGGCCTATAATGCAGGGTTGAGTTGAACATGCCAATCACGTCCAACATCATTAACCGTCTTTTTGAGAATTTTGAGTATGGTTTTGTTTGAGGCCTCTGCTTAGCCATTCCCTTGAGGATAGTACGGTGTTGAAAAATGATGTTGGATGTGGAACTTATCACATAGCTCTTGGACATCTTGATTTTTGAAAGGTCGTCCATTATTAGTGATAATGGATTGAGGGATACCATATCGACAGATGATGTAGTTCAAGATGAATGAGGAGATCTGTTTCCTAGTGATGGTAGTAAGAGGGACTGCCTCTATCCACTTCGTGAAGTATTCTATAGCCGTTATAATGAACTTGTGTCCATTAGATGAAGATGGATGTATTTTGCCTACCAGATCTAGTCCCCATTGACAGAAAGGCCATGTTGTTGTAAAAGGATGCAGTTCTTGTGTCGGTGCATAAATCAAATTGCTGTGAACCTCACATTTGTGACATTTCTTTACAAATTGATATGATTCCTTTTCCATGGACGGCCAATAATAACCTAAACGAAGGAGTTTCTTAGCTAAAGTCATTCCACTCGAGTGAGTACCACAAATACCCTCGTGAACTTCTCGTAAGGCCGTTTCAGATTCATTGCATTCTAGACATCGGAGTAGGGTACCATAAAGACCTCGACGATAAAGGATATCTTTCATTAATGTATTTTGGGTGGACTGGTGCATAAAGTTTCGTTTTTGGTTCTTGGAAAGATATGGAGGAAGAATATCATCTTCTAGGTAAGCATAGGTTTTTTTGTAGATAGAGGGTTCAATGGTTTCTATATGGCATATGGTAGCGGATTTTGATTGATAATGGGAAGGACATGACACTTGTTCTACCATAAACTCATAAAAAACACGCTTCTCAGGTAATTGTAGTAGTGAAGCAATCATAGCCATGGCGTCTGCAGCTTTATTTTTTGCTCTTGGAATCTGATCAAACTTGATATTTTCAAAAGACTGTTTTAGATAATCTATTTGGTGTTTGTATGGAATCAAATTTTCATCTTTGGTTTGATATTCATCATTCACTTGATAAATGACTAGTTGAGAGTCCCCATACACCTGTAAGTCCCTGATTTTCCATTGAATAGCCGTGTTGACCCCAATAATCAATGCGTCATATTCCGCCACATTATTTGTACATTGAAACATGAGTCTATATAACTTCGGAATTGTGTGTCCGTGGGGGGAGATGAACAAGATTCTTGCTCCCGATCCTTGTTGTGTACATGATCCATCAAAATAGAGAATCCATTGTTGAGGCATAGCTGTCATAATATCTGCATCTGGAAATTCCATTGTTGTTGGGTGATCATCTGGTAGAGGAGCTTCAGCTAGCTGTTCAGTAATTACTTGTCCCTTGATTGCCTTTCTTTCAACATATTGAATGTCAAATTCACTTAAGAGCATGACCCATTTTTCTAGTCTACCTGTTAAGGCAACTTTACTTAGTAGATACTTTAAAGGATCAATCTTTGCAATTAACCTGATTGTATGAGCCATCATGTAGTGTCTTAACTTCTGAGTAGCAAAAACCACTACTAAGAAAAACTTTTCTATGAATGTATAGTTTATTTCATAGCCATTTAAAGTTCTACTGATATAGTAGATGGCATGCACCTTTCCTTGATTATCCTCTTGTTCTAAGAGTGCCCCCAATGAGATATCAGTTGTAGCAATATACAATATGATGGGTCTTCCTTCTTTTGGTGGCATGAGAACTGGTGGTGACATTAGCTAATAATTGATCTGATTGAATGTCACTTCACACTTCTCATCCCACATGCAAATTATGTGTTTATCCAATAGATGATTGAAAGGGTGACTTCTATCTACCAGCTGGGAGATGAACCTTCTGATTGATTGAAGGCGTCCTTGTAGTGATCAGAGTTGGCTGATGTTTCTAGGAGGTGGCATCTCCATTATAGCTTTGACTTTTTCTAGATCAACTTCAATACCCTTTTCTGAGACAATGTACCCTAGCAGCTTTGCTGATGTAACCCCGAAGACACATTTCTTAGGGCTTAACCTAACATTAAATTTTTCCATCCGTGTGAAGATTTTATCTAGGATATGCAGATGTCCTTCCCTAGTAGTAGATTTTTCTAAGATATCATCGACATAATCTTCCATGAAGGTGTGCATCATATCATGGAATATGGTCGTCATTGCTCTTAGATAAGTCGCTCCTGCATTCTTCAAACCAAATCGCATGACGTTCTAGTAGAACGTTCCCCATGGACATGTAAAAGCCATCTTTTCTTGATCTTCTGGAGCTTTTCTTATTTGATTGTACCCAGAGCAATGTGGGGGTGCATTTTTCTTAATTTTTTTCTTAACAGGCTTGATTCCTGTTGGCAAAGAAAAATGTTGCATAAGCAGATTGGGATCTAAACCTGGCATATCAGAATATGACCAAGCAAAGTTGATGCTTCTTGCTTTAAAGAATTGGATGAATGCCGGTCTTTCTTGTTCTGTCATGGATTCCGCCAGATGTAGAATTTTTGCCTTCTCTTCTGTGCCAATGTCCACTGATTGTGTAGGTTCAACCAGAACTGATGATCACTCATGACAGTGTTCTGGGAGAGTGTCAAATCTTCCATCCTTTAGTGCCTCATAAATGTTTTCACCGTTGGATGCGTTCTTTATTTTTACTTTTTCCAAATCTAATGCTGCCATAGAATGGTTTTCACCATTAGATGTATTTTCCCTGTTGTCAATTTTGCAACTGGAAGATTTGACACCCTCCTGCTGAGTCATACTATTATGAGTATTATAGAGAGAATTTGTATCAGGTTTAGTATGACATAGGAAATGCATGATGGCATCATCGTTTGCAAATTTTAGTATAGTCAAAGGTTCGATAGGTTCCCAATCAATAAGTTCTAGATGGATTAATGGCATGGTATCATCGGATTCATTTAAGTCAATGGAAGTAAGGGTGAGGACAGCAGTCTCGTCATAATTGTCATTCGGGATATCAACATCCATGATGGTACCCCCTTAGAAGTTATCTAGTTCACTCAAATTTTGTTCGTCCTCACTAGAGTCATCGATATTTAGTGATCCCTCAACGAATGGTATAGACCCAGAGCCTTGGCCCTCCTCACATGTAGGTGTATATTTTTGAATCACATCAACAGGAATATCAATGACAAGTAAATCACAAGGTAAGGTCCACTCATATTCATTTGAGTGTGTTTTAGAACCATCTCTAAAATGAAGGATATTTTCCATAGATGTCTTTATTTGCTCCTACTTCTCTTCTTCAGAGTATCCTAGTCGGGGGAATATGGAGTGGTGTCGGTGGGAGTACGGATGCTAGTACAGTAAGCCCATAAGGTAGGGTTAAGTTGTAGGTGCCAGTCACAGCCAACGTCATTAACAGTCTTCTTAAGGATTATGATAATGGTTTTATTAGATGCCTCAGCTTGGCCATTACCTTGTGGATAATATGGTGTGGAAAAATGATATTGGATGTGGAACTCTTCACATAGATGGTGGACTTCTTGGTTTTTGAATGGGCAACCATTGTTTGTGATAATGGATTGGGGTATACCATACCAACAAATGATATAGTTTAGGATAAACTTGGATATTTTTGTGTCGATGATGTAGGTCATGGGAATAGCTTCAATCCATTTGGTGAAGTATTTGGTTGCAGTTATAATGAATTTATGTTTTTTGGATGATGGAGGGTGTATCTTACCTATGAGGTCAAGTCCCCATTGGGAAAAGGGCCATGGTGAAGTAATCAAATGAAGCTCTTGTGCTGGTGCTCTTATCAAATCTCCATGTATCTGACACTGTCTACATTTCTTAACAAAGATGTATGAGTCTTTTTCCCTTGTAGGCCAATAATAACCTAATCTCAAAATCTTATGGGCTAAAGTAAGACCACTAGAATGGGAACCACATATACCCTCGTGCACCGCTCACAAGGTTGTCTGTGCTTCTTCGACATCGAGATATCTCATTAGGACATTATCTAAGGTACGCCTATACAAGGTATCTCTGATGATGTTGTATTTAATTGACTTATAGACAAAGGTTCTACGATGGTTGCTTGATAGGTCTACAGGTAAGGTTTGGGAATTTAGATAGTCGTATACATCCTTCTACCAAGGGGAAGTGGGACCAACAATTGTACGCACCATCGCAGAATCAGGGCTATCATAGGCAGGGACCAATAGTTGTTCGACCAAAAACTCAAACTTAGGCATGTTCCTAGGAATATCCACTAAGGAACCCATAGTTTCCATAGCATCTGCTGCCCTATTTTGAATACGTGGTATTTGTTGAAAGGTGATCTCATCAAATATTTCTTGAAACTATCAGCCATGCACTTGTAGGGGGAAATTTTCTCATCTGTAGTCTCATAATCATCATTTACTTGTCGGACTACTAGCTGAGAATCCCCATAAAAATGTAGACTCTTAATCTTCCATTGGGCTACCATTCTTGATCCTGTAACTAAGGCTTCATACTCTGCTATGTTGTTGGTACAAGGGAAAGCAATTCTGAATGATTTTGGAATATTATCGCCTTGATTTGTGATGAACAGTATACCTACTCCCGAACCATAATTTTTATGTGACCCATCAAAGTATAATTTCCATTTGATTCTAGTGTCAATGTTGAAGATAAATTCATCTGGAAAATCCAACACTAAAGGATGGTCTGCATTCATGGGTGCATCTGCTAACTGATCTGCAATCACTTGTCCTTTTATAGCTTTCCTCTCCACATATTGGATGTCATATTCACTAAGTATCATAACCCATTTAGCCAATCGGCCTGTTAATGTTACTTTACCTAGGAGATATTTGAGGAGATCAATCCTTACAACCAACATGATTTGACGGTTAAGCATATAGTGCCAAATTTTTTGAGTAGAAAATACTACCGCAAGACAGGCATGTTCTATGTTGTTGTAATTCAATTCATATCCTACCAAGGTACGACTAATGTAATACACTTCCCTTTCATGACCTTGATCATCATTTTGTGTGAGAAGGGCTCCTAATGCCGACTGAGTTGCTGAAATATATAGTATCAAAGGTTTTCCATTTGTAGGTGGCATCAATACTAGCGGGGTGAGCAGATAATCCTTGATCTGTTGGAAATCTTCCTGACATTTAGGTTTCCATACAAATGGTATTTCTTTCTTGAGTAAATGTTGAAATGGGTGTATTTTGTCTGCTAGTTGTACAATGAAGTGTTGGATAGATTGTAATCTTCCTTGTAGTGTTCTTAGTTAACCAATACTAATAGGGGGAGGCATTTCTACAATAGCTTTTACCTTCTCTAGATCTACTTCAATTCCTCTTCTAGAGATGATGTAACCTAGAAGTTTCCCTGATTTCACTCCAAAAACAAATTTCTTTGGATTTAGTCTGACGTTGTAATTCTCTAGCCTCTAGAATATCTTGTCTAGAATGTTCAAACAACCTACCCTTGTTACTGATTTAGCTATAATGTCATCGACATAATCTTCCATGAAAGTATGTAAAAAGTCATGAAAAATAGTAGTCATTTCCCTTTGATACATAGCTCCTGCATTCTTAAGGCCAAAAGGCATAACATTCCAATAGTACGTTCCCCACAGACACATGAAAGTTGTCTTGTGTTGATCCTCAATTGCAATTTTGATTTGGTTATATCTAGAGAAACCATCCATAAGGGATAGCATCTCGTATCCTGTTGTAAGGTCTACTATCATGTCAATATTTGGCAAAGGGAAATCATCCTTAATACATGCCTCGTTAATGTCTCTAAATTTTGTACAAATGTGAATGCCCCCAGTTGGTTTAGTCATTGGTACAAGATTTGAAATCCAATTAGCATAGTCTATGGATCTTATGAATCCGACATCCAAAAGTTTCTTGAGTTCCACTTTGACCAATAGAGCAATTTAAGGATGCATTTTCCTTAACTTTTGTTTGATTAGCTTAATACCTAGCTATAATGGTAGGTGGTGCAATATAAGGTCCGGATCCAGCCTAGGCATGTCTTCATATGACCATGCAAATTTTATCTATCTCTTTGTGAAGAAGGCTTTGAACTCAGGTTGTTCTGTCTTTGTCAATGATGCTACAAAATACACCATTCGAGGGTTTTCATCTGTATTTATGTTGACTGCCACATACTCTTCCACTAACATCAATGATTGTTCCCATGCAACTGGGAGAATTTTTAAACCTCTATCCTTGGGTGCCTCAAAGAGGTTTTTGCCCTTGGATACCTCCTTTATTTTTACTTTTTCTTCATCCAAAGGCACCTTTTGATTTTCATCTAGGGACTTGTCATTTTTCTTTTCATTCTCACTTTTGCGACTAGAGGTGTAAACAGACTCCCCAAAATATGTTTTTTCATCCAAGTCTATGGTGAAACCAGCCTTATGATCCCCTCTAGGAATGCCTTCTCGAAGTCCCATGAACTCAACTATTGCCTCGTCATTCTCGAATACATCTAAGATGGGTGTACCTTGTTGATCCTAGTCGATAAGTTGGGGATAGATGAGAGGCATGTCATCATCGAAGTTATTAAATGTGGCAGTTGACAAGGTGAATATAGAATGGTTGACATGGTCACAGAAGTTTTGGACTAACTCCTTCTTGTTCTTTTTCTTATGGGTAGGTAAACTCTGGCGTGGAACTATTATAATGGCTAGGTCGTTAGAAGATGGTTCATCAGGTGCCCAAGATGCATGATCAAGGGTTTCCCAATAATAATGCTTAAGCCATTCTTCTTTGATCAAGGACTTCTTATTTCGAGGACTAGATGGATTTGCTATGGATTTTATCATTTTGTCTAGTTCTCCAAATAGATTATCTAAGTTCATGGTGTTGGTTGAGGAAAGGGAATCCCATTCATAATCACTTGAGTCAGGTGATTCATCATAAACTAGGGCAAGTGGTTGGTGAGATATCTCGATGTATTCATAAGCACTTACTTTCTCTTGAAATGGTGATGCAGTACTAGGAAACCCAATTCTAAGTGGTTGAAACCCTAGCCCTAGGCCTTTTGGTCATGGTGAGACAATGATAGGTTTTGTCCTTCTAGTTTGATGTAGTCCTAACCCACTATGTCCATCATAGCCTTTGCTTTGCATTATCCTAAAGCCTTTTCCATATTGATCTTTAGCTATCTGAATAGACGGTGAGTGTTAGAACCACTATTCTAATAACAAGAAAATATGCATAGCACCATTTCAAATGACATGAACACAATTTTTTTTTTTTGAAAGAGAGATATCAGTCTGCTACAAGATAAGATGTTTCAATGATGACATACATTTAGTAATAACATAAGCACATCGGCATTCTAAAATTCAATTTCAAATAAGAGTATTGAGGTAAGATATTAGAAAAACTCTCATCTGGTTAGCACTTTCCAAGTCTCGGCCCGCCATCTGCATGCGAGGGAAAACATCATCCGAGTGTTTTACCTCCATCCACGAACATGATCAGTTCCCCGTGCACCTTCCCTTCTCATGAAAGGTAAGTGGAAAGACCCTCAAAACAGCCATCTGAGCTCTGGTGGAGAAACCCTACCTAACTGCCTCTCCCATGCTACTAAGGATTCCTTCCTACTAAGCAAGCATCTCTGGCTAGTTAGGTACCTAAGTTTCATGTGAGTACAAGTGCAGTCAGAGGCTAGCCATAGCTTGTACTACTGTACAGACTCACTCACCCTGCTCGACTTGGAATGCACTAATAAACTAGGGCTTCTAAGTGATTACCACTCCACCCTTACTCATACAAGGACACCTATCTTAGGGCATAATCTCGATCATATCAAGGAATAATCAAAAAGACTTACCGTCTTTGGCTACCTACCACGTGGAAACATTGTTCAAGAACTAGGACACCTGCAAGACACACTCTTAGGGCTACCTGCCACGTGTGTTGTAGGATCTAAGCTTACTGGCGTTCTTCTTGAGAAGTGGAACAGAAGATAAACCGTTACTAACTAACTTTCTATTCGAAAGAGACTCTTATAACACTACCCATGTTGGCTCTCAACAACCAGTAATAGGGCAAGGCTAGGTAAGCTAACAAGAACACATCAGTTGCCATTATTTTGGTTCTTTAAGAGTATAAGTGTTTCTTTTAACATAACCAAACATACCCCATGTTATCCTTTTAAAATTTCATGTCAACTTTCATAGTACACAAGGAAAGAACAGATTATCCTAATCCCTTACAGTTCTTGACATTTCCCTATTAGTAGACTGAGCATCCAAAGAGCTAACTAGAAATACAGTTCTTGACTAGTTTTTGGAAGAAATATAGAGATTCTTCATAATTCAAGATTCGACGGGCATAAGGAAAGAAACAAGCACTCACAGCTATCTTTAACATAGCTCTACATTAACCAAGTATCTTATCACTTAACCAAAGTGCATACACAACAAGTCTTACAATTTTTAGCTAGTAGCTTATTCGACTTCACAATTATAAAAAGCTAGAATTAAACAATTACTCAGCAAGCAATGAATGGACAAAATTCCATTATTTATCTAGAATTCCTAGTTATACAGAAGTGAATACCAAGACTCTATTACGAGTTCTTTAAGCAGTACATGCCTAAGAGTAATTGGCTGGACCAGATATTCTCCTTGGTGAATACGTATTCTGAAAGTTCTCTAGTTCTGAGCTACTGGCTCACATGTTCTGCTCAGCAAGACCACGACATGACTCCTTATAACTTGAAGGTACTGTCGAATCTGTTCTATGCAGCTTCATTCATTCTCCACCTCCTAGCTTGTCTCACCAGCTTGCGTTACTATTCTCTCCTCAAACTTCAGCCTCTCCTCTCCGAATTTTCTCCCCCCACTCGATATTCACTATTTGTGGCCTTTTCTAAAAAATGGATGCCACCCCCGATAATTGTCCACCTAAGATAATCTTCATCTCCCCATTTGACGGTAACTTCCTGGTGGTTACGGTAACTACCACCCATCCTTCCACACTCCTCTTCTAACTACTCGCGACCCACTACAATTGTTGGCAACCGATTTCATCCAAAATCAGGTATCTTATCAATCCCGCAGATTTTAACAAAAAGAAATATTTGCAAGCCTTTTAATCAAATAAATTTAAAATAGATTTTATGAGAGAAGAAGTATATCCAATCCACGTCCAAGGCATAATTATTAATATTTTTTTTTAAGACAATATTATAATTTATTTTAATATATAACCAACTATATATATAAATAATATATTTATATATATAGGTAATATATTTATATATTTTTATATATATATTAATATAACCAAACATTCAATAATGCAGAGGTTAAGCCAAAAGGTAGAATACCATCACGGAACATGGAGCCAACAAGGTTGAATTCGTAACAACCAAGTTAACTCCCAAAAACCCTAAAAATTCTCGGACGACCAAACAAATCAATGACATAAATGAAGACCAACATCTAGGGTTCAACTAAACATTTCTAGGGTTCAACTTCCTTGACCACTCCTGAGTTCAAATGGCGTTTCAAGAACATTTCCACAATACCTCTCTACTAAGATGATTATTTCCCTCTTCCGAGGTTCACAGTACGATTGTCCTGCAACCATCTCCAAACAAGAGAGAAATTAGTAGACATCCATGTATCATCTCATTGCAAAACCTCAATCAACATAATTCTTGCAAAATAACCTACTCATTTATTTTAGGGCATCATACAAATCGAGTATTCCATGTCTAGAGCAATTCACATGCTTTTATTGCCTTAACGAAAAATATATATATATACACAAGATTTCCACATCATGAATTAGAATTCCAAAATTGAATCATTCATCATTCCAATAACAACAAAATTAGAGTGTTTTAAAAGTCAGAAGGATGGGATGTAACAGTGAGGGGTATTCATTGCCGTCCTGGTACAACCAGGAGGTAATATCACCTTGATCCACAATTTCTTCACTTAACTCTCCCCATTTGGTTAATGTCATTGTAGAGGGAACATGAAACATGACCACAGATTGTCTTCTATCTGCCAGGGGTAAACCATATGCCTTGGGTGGAATCAGCTGACTAACACAATAGGATGCCTTCATATGATACTCTCCACAACCTTTGTCTTGGAGCTCAACTTTGGGAGTGGGTGATGGTGGTTTTAATGAAATGGAATTGATGAGATGTGATGGGTCAATGTATAGGGATAAAGTGGATGATGAAGCTTGTTGATTAATGGGAACCTGAAGTTATGGGATTTCCCTTAGGCTTGTAAAATATTGAAACGGATCTGGATCACCATCAATTGTGATCTTGGTGCCATTATATGGAGATTTGAGACATTGGTGATATATGGAAGGTACAGCTTTCATTGCATGTATCCAAGGTCTACCTAACAACAGGTTATATGGAAGGGTGAGATCCAAGACTTGGAAGCTGGTGTTCATAACTGTCAGGCCAATTTTGATTGGGAGTATGACAACTCCTTTGGATGATCTTTCCTCATCATCGTAAGCCTTGATGACTATGATCTTAGAGGTTTCCACACATCCTTCTGAGAATCCTAATGCCTTAACCAATTTTAGGGTACACAGGTTCAAACCTGCTCCTCTGTCTACCAAGACTCATCTAACTTTGGTTTGATGGACTAGGACTTCAAGATGTAATGGGTCATTATGATCGGTATTTTCTATCGATTAATCTTGTTGTGAAAATGTAGCATGATGGGAGCTGGTTAAATATCCTACCATTTCTTCAAAATGATTGACATC